>CAIGRO010256466.1:0-21464 GCA_903798355.1 Fraxinus baroniana
TAAAATCAATTTATATTTTCTATTCATTTTATATGTTTTAAAAAATTTTTTCAGTTTTGTTACTAGACTATGATACCAATTAAAAAGGTTAATAATGCAAAAAATGATTAAAATTTGGAAATAAGGGCAAAATAGTCAATTCACATCAATTTTTTATTTTCTGTTTTTGAGTTGGTTTGCTACCTTTCTGGACAAGTAGCATTCTGCTAATTTGTTATATGTTGTGAAAGAAACTCTATGGGCCATAGATACATACACGTCTCGTATGCGGCAGCAAATAAAAGTCACAATACACATGTTCAGATGCCAGTTAATGTGCATAAAACAAAAAGAAAAATCAGTTGATTGGCTTGAGAAATTTTCTTAAACTGTATGTTTAAAATCAGTAAAACTAGTTTCAGTTTCATTCAATGCTAAGAAGCCATGGCAGAATTCTGTGATTTGCAAATCCATGTTAATTGTCAACAAACATTCTTCACCAATGAGGTAAGTCCACTTCTCCATCTATTATATATTGTATGACAACTTGTTAATTTCTTTAGCTCATACAAGATTCAATAGCAGCCTGTCTCTATTGCAGAGAATTTTGTCCAGATTCTGTGGGAGGTTAAGAAAGATTATCAAACAAGAAAAGCGAAGAACTCAGATTAGGAACTCGGGAATTGAGATTGATGATTTTCCGGGAGGAGCCGATGGATTTGAACAAGCAATAAGATTCTGTTACAACAATGGAGCTGTCGAAATTACAGTATCCAATATCTCTTTACTCCATTGTTGTGCAATTTTTCTTGGAATGAATGAAAATGAATCTAAATTCAATCTGTTGCATCAGACTGAGGTTTTTCTTCAAGGAATTTTCTACTGGTCTTGGAGTGATATTATCACTTGTCTCAAGAGCTGCGAATCATTCTTTTCTTATGCTGATTCAAGTGGCCTAATCCAAAAGCTCTTATGTTCACTTCAAGCCAAGATTGCGCAGAAAACAGACGTCAATCTCCTCATTTCTTCCTCTTCTTCAGATGAGCGTTTCAACTCTGATGAACTCAAAATCAAGCCAAGTTCATCAAGAAAAGAATGGTGGTTTGAAGATATGACCGTTTTACATCCAATAACTATAAAGCAGTTTGTGAAAGCTTTAGGAGCATATGGGAATGAAACTAATAGGTTAGTCCTCACAAGGTTTTTGTTGCACTATCTGAAAACTGCTGTCCAATCCAATAATAAGGGTATAAACTATAAAACATCAGAATACAGTGAACTTGCGAATATGGCAGTTCATGGGGTGATTTTGATGGGAAAGACTGCATTTTCTTGCAGAGGGCTATTTTGGGTGCTGAGAATCGTATCAGGTTTGGGGCTCAGCCGAGAATGCCAGGCCGGCTTGGAGAGGTTGATTGGTGGGATGCTTGATCAAGCAACCCTTGATGATTTGCTGATTTTTGGAGGACACAATGGGGGAGCTTATGATGTGAATCTTGTGGTGAGATTGATCAGATTGTTTGTACATGATGATAAAGTTACCTTAGAGAAAATGAAAAAAGTTGGTAGATTAATGGATAAGTACTTGGGAGAGATAGGGCCTGATCAGCACCTTAAAGTCTCCAAATTCCTAGGAATTGCACAAAGTTTGCCAGATTATGCAAGGGATCGCTACGAGGAAGTCTACAAAGCAATTGACATCTATCTTCAGGTCATTCTTTTTCTTCCTGATGTCTACTGCTATTACAAGATGTGTTTACCTTTTAGGGATAGTGACAAAACCAATATATGAGACAAAAGTACGTCTTTATGACAAGATTGTGGCAAAAATGTCAAAATAATGGTGCCTTTTTAGGTTCCCAAAAAATCTGCAAAATAATTGAATTCATTATCCAAATCTTCCAGGTTAGAGTTTCATTACGTCCTTAGACCAAAAAAAAAAATGGCGCCCCTCGTTTGACCCAAGATTTAATTCCTGGCCAAGTAATAGGGCTCGAGATTTTAATATGTTCAAGCCGAAGCCAACATATAAAGCAAATTAATTATTCTCAGCCAGAACATACACATATTTGTCCTTCTCTCTTCTCTTCTGATGCTGTTATTGTTATTACCTGTGAATACTACAGCTGTTAGACAGGTACTAATTGCCATTATCTAAACAATCATAGGACATCATATTCGTTTTTCATGGTGTTAGCTTATAACAATCATGCTATGTGTACAACATTTTCTAACAATGTTGGTTGACAATCATACTTGTCAAAATCACATTCATCTATTTCAAACAATGTTTTTAAAATTAATATATTGGTTGACAATCATACTTGTCAAAATCACATTCATTTATTTCAAACAATGTTTTTAAAATTAATGGCCCGGATTTGGACAACATTAATGTTGTCATCCATCATTGTCGAGGACAATTGTACAAGTAGATTAATTCAGCTTATAATAAAAAGCTCTAATCTGTATATAATTAAACATCTCAATACTTACATAAAATAATTGTCAAATTGTCAGGTCAATACTCAGGCCAAATTAGCATCTACTCAAGTGTATTTATTAGAAATCTAACTGTCATACTACAGACGCACAGAAAATTCATTGGGTATTGTGTTCTTGTAAGTTTTTGCATGTTGTACCTTCAACCATGTTACTGATGCCTAAATGTCATGGATGCAATTGCCTGCATGTTGTGCAATCAACCCATGGCGATGCATAGCCAAGACAAACCTACATTGAATTGTTTGTATCTGTTAGTATGAATGACTGCAGCACCACATGTTGGGCTAAGCTAAAAAATTGGTGTTATTATTATTATTATTTTTTTTGTTGAGAATTGAGACCAATCCTCGATTTCTTGTTCAAAAAATTTATTTGGAAGTTAGAAAATAGGAATAAATGGATTTACACGGAAACTCTTAAATCGGAGAAAAACAGAACAGATAGATACATTCCACTATATGAAAAAATTGTAAGTTCTCTCACAACCCAAACCCCAAGCACAACGTCTCACCTCAAGACACTCCAGGATTATCTTACAAATTGGGATCAATTCTCAACTAAGGGGAGGCTCATACTGAATTAAAATTAGAATTTTCTCTATTTTTGTCCAGTTTTCGTATTCTTGAATCTAACGTGTAGCTTGTCCTTGTTGCCAGTTTTATGGTATTCTTGGAGTTAATTCGTGTATTTATTGCCATACATCAATGACACATACTGAATTATACAACTCTACACTGTCATTTTTCTATGACACGTCCTAATATTTTGTCTTGTCCATTGTAATGTAATGTGGATTGCAGTCTCATCCAGCTCTCTCGTTAGAGGAACGATCAAGATTATGCGGATGTCTCAACTATGAAAAGCTGGGTTTAGAAGCATGTAAAGACCTTGCAAAGAATCCAAGAATACCTCCAAGAATTGCAGTCCAAGCATTGGCTTCTCAGCATTACATTATACAAATGGCAGATCAGTTTATGAATGATGATAATGACTCCAAATATATCACCAATAATCAGTTGGTTTTGTACAATAATAATAACAATAACTACAAGAGAGTGAAGAATTGGAGAAAATATTTTATAAAGAGAGGGGTCAGATGACTGCAAAGGGTCTACCTCCACAGAGTACAGCGATTCCCAGACTGCTGATCACATTATCATGGTAAGAGTAAAGCCTTGTGGCACAAAGCACGGTTCATTATGGTATGTTGTATATCTTTGACTAATAGATTTTGCTATTGACTTCTTTTTTTTAGAAAATGTATGATTAAAAAATAAAAAAAATTATAAATTTGCGTGTAAAATTACTTATTGAGAGAATGTTATGGTTGAAAATAAGATTGAAGAAAAATAAATTTTAGAAAATCTCTACCAAACACGATCTTATTATAGGCCAATAACTCGACCGCTGAGTAATTGTAACTTTCATGGACTAGTACACATGTAACTTTTTGTTGGTGCATTTGGAATGCGTTCAATAAGACCACCAGAAATTTAAGTTAGTATTATGAATCCCACATTAAATAAATTTCACTTGATCAACCAATGCACCTCGGCGCACCCGCGTCATCCAATCCAAACGACAAAAAAATAAATAAATAAAAAATAAAAAGAGATAACAAAAACTGCTCAAGGTAAACTGTTCTTATAATGCATCTGAAACTGTTTAATATCCATAAATCTCGAGTCCCATCACGAAAACTGATTGCAGTTAAGACTGATCTCTCTCGAACCACTGTTGTATGAACTGCACAGTAATTTCAACACTTGGAACAACCGATGAAAAAGAAACTCCTCCATATACTAAAAGGTGCATAAGTTCTTGTTTAAAGAGTTTCAAGATCTAAGTGAACTATTCACCTATCAAATAAATGGAAACAACAGGAACCATCCTTAAAGAGTTAAGAGTACAGCTATGCAAGAAAGGAACAGGAATCAACAGTCTGCCTTTCATTTACATCAAAACAGAAGTGTTACAGATAATTGAGGCTCTAGTATCATTTTTTCATCACCAAGAAAGACCCAAAGCAAAAAAAAAAAAAAAATAAGAGAATCTACCAGAAACTCAAGCATTTATACAGACTTTCTCGCTATGCAATTTCTGATTCTATGCTGACAACTTAAATAATAACTTTATACCACAATTTCAACCTTGAGTAGAATACTGGGAGGTGGACCCAATATTTAAGTCACAATATTAAGTGGCATCAGCTGCTGTTCTGAACTGGCTGTGTTGTACATCTGTCCTCGGAGTCGTGGGACGTGGGAAATTTTCTTAAAGAACGGTACTGTAGTCGAATATTTTCTCCACTCTCAATAATCTTAAGCAAATACCTGTGAGAAATGCACTTGATCACCTTTTAGGAGAAATTTATAAACTATTCTGCAATAAAGAAACCAATTTTGTTTCCAGTGTAGATGTTTATTTGACCCATTGCAAACGAGAGTCAGAGATGGTTAAGAACATGTGAACTTTATCAGAATGAACACAACAGTGGCTAACTTTTACCCAGTAAAGTATTCGTGTATGGCTGGAAGTGAGAGGTTTGGGATTTTTTTTTTGCTGCTGCTTTCGGTCTGTGGGTCTCTATGTGTAAGAGATTGGAAAGTCTTCCTGTTTCACTAATCGTTCTCAATTGGAAACAAGCACTTTTTTTTCGAATTTTAGTTCAGTGGATTGAGAAATCTTATCCTCCACTAATTCTGACAAGAGTCCTTTATTAAAAAAAATGTTCTCTTATTATAAAAAGAATAAAAAAGCCATTTATTTAGTAGTTATGCATTATAAAGGGCCAACTATCTCAATGGAACTGGAGAGCTACTCAAAATCTGGGAAAAATTGAAAACAATGATTTTGATGCCAAGTTTCAAACAGTGCTTTACTCTATTATACCAAGCAGATACAATGAGAAAATTCTGAAAGTTGTAATAAAAAACAAGGCCAAGCAAAACACACAACAAAAAAAGTTTTAGTGACACTATAGATTATGATACGATTATAAAAATAACACTAAGGTGAGACTAAATTGCCAAATAGCTGAATAGATTATACTTAATATCTATTTATATCTAACAGAGACTAAATTGCCAAATAACTGAATAGATTATATGTCTATTTATATCTAACAGCTTTTTCAATCTAAAGCATTGGTTTGGTCTCACACAATGATTAAACAAGCATCTCAGTCAATGTCAAAACTAAAGTTATTTTGTCTTTTACGAATTCAAAGTTTCATCATCAAGCTAGCGTGTAGGCCTGACATTACCCGTTGTTAAATTTGGTTAGCATCTTTATGCCATACCACCATACTGGTTTCCCATAAGCAAAACCAGACTCAATATACATGATTGAATAGAGATAAAGTGACTTGAGATTCTCGTGTATTATGCAAGCACAAAAGTTAATTAGCTGAACTGATGTACACTTTAACATCATAATGTTCAGGCAACTAACCAGCCATTAAGACACACTGATGTTATCACTGCTTCCTTGCCGACAAATTTATCAGGTGTCCTCCTGTTTCCCTGCATAATTTTTTCCACATTTATCTTTGCTATAGATATTGTGGAACTGAACAAAAATGACCGCAATGAGTTACGAATTACTCACCTTAATAAGAACCTTCTCATTCACTGAAAAAGGATATTGTACACCTTTATGCGACCCATTTTCAGGAGGAACATCTCCATTTTCCTGCCGAGTTCAAAACCCAAAAGCGTTCACTATTTAAGCACACTAAAATGGAGCATTATGTTACTTCAATGCCAATATGCGTTGTGTGGGTTTTGACATTTGTGCCAAGAAAAGAAGCAACGTAATTTTGCAGCAGCTCTTAATTGAAGTACCAACATTATGAAAGAATAATACACAAAAGTTCGGTATATGTTTTATATACTTGTACTATTCTGTTCTACACAGTATGTTCTGAACTGAAAATGTCATCACTAGAATCTATGTTACTAAATACCGTTACGCATGAAGAATAGTGAGTGCACGATTATGGACCAACTTATCGTGAATTAGAAAAGCTTTTCAAGTTTACCCTGTGGTCACTTGCTTCCTTCCTACGCTTCCGGAGAGC
Organism: Fraxinus baroniana; assembly: GCA_903798355.1. Classification (NCBI taxonomy): domain Eukaryota; kingdom Viridiplantae; phylum Streptophyta; class Magnoliopsida; order Lamiales; family Oleaceae; genus Fraxinus; species Fraxinus baroniana. Next base: position 6,566 of record CAIGRO010256466.1, read on the forward strand.
TGCGTTGTGAAACAGTCGTCGATCATCCTCTTGCTTCACTGCTGCAGCAGCAGCTCTCAGAGCTGTAGATAAAATCAGCATGACAACCATCAAAAGTTGAAAAAAAAAAAAGAGAAAAAAAAAAGAAAAGGAAAATGTGAAGATTAACAAAAGAACCTAAGGATAGGGTAATTGGACCTAGATGGGAGTGCTGAGAGGGTGATAGAGAGAGAGAAAGCCTACCATGATTAGGGATCAAAGACCCCACCTCAATTCCTGCATTGCACAGTGAACATTTTGACTGTGACAGAAACCATGATAATAGTTATAATTCTTGCCTTTGCCATCTAGATGTTTACACACAATAGATAAAGAGAGAATCGTGTAAAATGATCACAGTTACAAGTCAAGCAATTTCCAGGTACGAATTTTTCATCTCATTTGGAATGCAAATAATTGGAAATATAAGAAATATCTACACACTGACAACTCAAGCATATAAAAGCTCAATTGTCTAGTTACGGCCATGAAATAGCACCTTAGACCAAGAACCGTGTCAGGACCAAAACGCTTTGCTCAAAAGAAACCCGTAGCTTAAATTTGCTTTTATTAAGCACAATTTAAACTGGATTCCAAGCTATTAGTTTTAACAGACAAAAATTTCGGGTACTATGCCTAGCCTCTTATTCTTGTTTCCTTAATTCTCTTCCCTTTTGTACTTCTTCACCATGCTGAAACAATTGGTGGTAAATATAACAAGTACTCCACACCCATTCTGATGTTTCACGTTGACACAGGTGTGGCAACCTGAAGTGTGGAGTCCACATAACATAGCATAATCGCCACATTTTTTATATCATGCAATTGTAATTCAGGTACAGCTTAATCCAGTTGTAGATCCACTAGTTTGTTGCTGGCACATTGAAGCTGATGTCATTGTAATGAAAAAGCTAGTCAATGATATGCTGTCAAGATCGCCAGTTGCTCTCTCATTTTATTACAACATTAAGCGTAGGGAATAAAGTATCAGAAAGAATCAACTAATTCCTGATGTTCTATTTTCTGTTTCATTTTCAGGTTCTTTGTTTAATCGCTAATATAGATCTGAGATCTTTATTAGAGCCTTGTTCTTTGCCACATCCAATACACAAACACACATTCAATTTCTCTGTGACCCCATCAAGAAAGAGGGATGGTTACAAAGGAAACTCATGTTTCAGAGATTTTCCAGTATGTAAGCTGAAATTGGTCTAGGCTTTTGTTTTGAGAATCCATAAACGTTTGTCAAGTTCCTTCTGCCACCTTTTACATCAGCTAGCTACAGTCTTAGAAACGACCTATTTGCCTACTTCAGTGAGAAGATCAATGACAAAAGAAAGTAGAGAAACAATTAGCTAATGCCTACCCTTAACCATAAACAAACAACATATATTATGTGATCATACTTTAGATCACAATTGATGCTTTGCGATAGTCCAGTTCCTTACTTTTTGAGTAACCAACACTATCAAATGCTTTGAAATTTCCACGTGAAATGAAAGAAAAAGGGATACAAACTACATAAAAAGATTGTTCTACTTACTGTTTCTATAACCCGTCTCAACATGACACCACCAAATGAATGTCCACATGAAACAAGCATAGCATCTTCAAGGAATGCACCACTGAAACATCCCCAATCATGATTAAACATAATTTAATACTAAGGAAAAGCAGTATCTATTGACTAATCAATTTCAACAAGGAACTAAGCAGTAAGAATTCACAATAAAGGGAAACTTGGAAATAAACAGAATAATGTCAGAAATCACATTATAAATTTAGAAGCCTTGTTTATGAAAACCAAAGAAGAATTTAGATTCAACCAGAGTTACTTTCCACAAGAACGACCTTTACGCTCTGCAATAACTAGTCAGAAAGATCTGAAGAAGAAACAATTAAAAGATATCTTTCTGTTCAGCGAAGGTAAATCATGTACATAGCATTCTTGGAAGCACTCATCAAATTATGCATTTTTTCTAATAAAAGTAACCTACACTTGTTTATTCTGAATACCAGAAACAATATACTTTTCCCTGCTCAAGGAATATGAACATGAAAAACATACACACTAGTTGCAAAACCATCTTCTTGTTCACAACTGCTCTGAGAGAGGTGCTTACAGGATTCTAAGGGTGATGCCTACTTCTCTACTCCTTGCTTAGGATTCATGCTACTTCCAAAGACATTTCATAAATTGCATTTGATTTTAGTTAGCCCCTGTTTGACCCACATTATTTTCTTCACTCTCATTTTTCTACTCATTTTCAACCACATATTCTTCAATAAAATAATATTTTCCATCACATCAATAGCTTTTTCTTCTTTTTCAACCACATATTCGTCATCACATCACTTCAAAAAAATACATTCTCTCATTTTAATATGCACCAAACACTCAAAAAAATACATTCTCTCATTTTAATATGCACCAAACACACTCTTAGAAATTACCTTCCTAATTAGCATACAAAGTCTTTGTTTAGTATTGCCGTAAATTTTTAGATAATTAACTTTTGATGAACTGAAGGAAGAATCAGTTGCACAAGAATCAATTAAATGTTCGGTAACTTTTATTTCAAAATTGACGTATGTTTCAAAACTTTCGAGTCCCCTCAGGGCCACTGAATTGCTCCCCAATGGTCACCAGTTTGAGTCCCCTCAGGACCACTGAGGTGAGTACTTTGCTGTAAACTTCAGGGCCCCGTAGAGTTAGTTGAGGTGCGCGCAAGCTGGCCCGGACATCCACGGTTATCAAAAAAAAAAAAAAAAAATTTAACATTTGAGTGTTTGGCAAACAATATTGTTTTTGTAACATCCTGAACATTCATGTTTTTCCACTTAGAATCTTGCTGAAATATTAGAATGTTTAAGACCAAAATGGAATATTTGCATTTTAAGGGATAGTTTAAGACCAAAATGGAATATTTGCATTTTAAGGGATTTAAGTGGAAACATTCAAAAATAACCTTTGGCCAGGAGATGTATTAATTCTAGGACGGAGAATATTAATTCTATGGTTTATATTCACCAAGAACTTGAAATGAAATTATTAGAACTAAACGAGAGAATTTAGAGCGAACGAGGAGGAATAAAGTGAAAGTAATTTGAGACATTGATTATTTGGGTTAAATATTTTCATATTAGAGAGTTGGAATTTATATATCGATATTTGGCTTAAATTGTAGCCCATACATAATAATGTCGAAAGGGTTCAAGAAAATGTCAATTTGGAAGAACCTGCCCCTGGATTAAGCAGTCTAAAGTAGTTTATAAGGGGCTTAACAATATTTTTTAGTAGCTCATTACCATCTAATTTTGGGTCAGGGAAAGGAAGAAATGTTTACAACATTATGTGTGATCGCGATTAATAAAGGAAAGTTATAGTTTATTGGAAAAAGTGTAGGTCGAGAGAGAGTCTATGATGATACGCACACGCATTGCATTAATCTTGGAGAGGAGAAGCACAAGATATGAGAGATATGAGTGGAAAGAGAAAATGTGGATATAGAAATATATATTTGCCATATTGTCAATAAAAAGATTTATTACTTACTTTTAGAACAAAATATAGTATTATTAAATATTTATCTAAGAAGTTATTCTCATAAAAATCTAAGTTTCATAAAAACTTAAAAATTAGAAAATTAAAGCATAGTCAATATAGCAGGGAAAAAACCAAATAGACGATTACCGGCAGACCTAGGACACACAAGGACTTAATTTTATTCAGGAAGGTTAAAATTGGTATTTTGATGAAGGATAAAAGAGAAGCTAAATGTAACGACCCGGGTATCTATACCCAAACCGTTATATCATGCGTACTGTCTGCTTTGGGTGGGTCTATGTCCACTTACCTCCTCGCGGTTTTCTATTGCGTAGGATTCGAACCCCAAGACCTTTGCCTAATGAGATACTTAAGTTGAATCTTGTTACTAATTAGACAACGCGATAGAAAGCCATGAGGGGGTAAGTGGGCATAGATTCACCCAAAGCGGATAGTACGTAAACTGACGGCTCGTGTATAGAGTCGGGTCGTTACAAAAATGCACATTTTTATAGCAATTCGAGTCTCTATACCCAAGCCATTAGTTTACGTACTGTCAACTTTGGGTGGACCTATGCTCACTTAACTCCTCACGAATTTTTATCGCGTCCCCCTGGATTCGAATCCAAGACTTCTGCCTAATGAGAGACTTAAGTTCAATTTTGGAATTAAAAAAAATGAGTTTTTTTGTAACGACCTATGTTTCTATACCTATGTTTCTATACCCAAGCCGTTATATCATACATACTGTCCGCTTTGATTCGAACCCAAGATTAGCCTAATGCCCAAATGGTACTGGGATTCAACTTAAATTTCTTATTAGGTAGAGTTTTGGGTTCGAATCCTGGAAAACGCGATGGAAATTCGTGAGGGGCTATGTGGACAGATGCGACCCAAAGCGTACAGTACATATTACAACGGCTTGTGTATAGAAACCCAAGTCGTTATATCAAAAGAAGAATCTGCAAAACTACCCTTTTCGTTGCTTTTCCAAATCTGCAGTCAAATTTTATTGATTCTACCAAAATTAGATTTTTATTGAATTTACCAAACACCTAAAATAGCCGTGCTTGTTTGACAAACAAAATTGTTTGAGCTCTAACATAAATACCAATTGGGGCCTAACATGTCTTTTAGACCCATAATCCTAAACCACTTGGAGTTACAACACAACCCTTTCACTGTGGGTGTCCCCAGTAACCACTAAAAATCATTTTTGGTGGACCCTCTTAATCTAATATTTTTTAGTCTTTTGAAGTTCAGAAGTAAGTTCAAATAGCTGACTATGAGAGTCATCATAAGTCTACAAATTATCTCATGCGACAAAAGATGACGAGGATCACAAGGTCCCACAAAATATAGGCTAGATTCCTTATCATTTATTCCCCGTCAAATGACTGGATAAGTATTTCTTCATTTTCCTTTAATTGGAGGTCACGCTTTATCTCCTATTTTGTGCGTTTCCTTTATCTCGTACGTACACACCTTCTCTTTGTTTCCCAAACCTCTAGTAAGTTACGGACAGAGTTAGAGAGGGTCAAATCCTAGAAATCCCATCTGTGATCAAGTTGCGAAAACTTCTGGATACGTATCCTACATCTGCACCTAATCCTTTTATGCTTTACTATTAATAAATACTCCACCATCTTGGAAGTTTTCAAACAGCCTTGAAATCATCACTTCTTCCTCTGTCCAGGATTTTAATTTGCAGGCACTAAAGCTTAAAGGAAAAAACCCCACATCGTTAAATGTCATACTGATCGAACAACTATGAACTTTATGTTATTACAAGTTTCTTGACTGCATCTTTACTAACATGTATTTTTAACCACATTTTTCCTATAGGATAATGCAAATCCGTTTCATCTCTCACTCCTATCCATCTATCCCTCATTGTAATTAATTTATGCTCGTAAATACAGAGAAAGTACTTTTTGAATTCCCAAAAGACCCCAATAGTTAACAACACACTATAATGCAATACAAATAAATAATTATATATCTCAATAAAATTTATGGAATTGGACTTTGAAAAACCAATCAGGTTCATTATCGGTTAGATACGAGTAGAAACATAAAGATAAAAGAATTAACTAAAAATCGACCAAAAATGAACAAATCAGTCAGCTTGAAATGTAAAGAGGGAACAAGAATAAATTTAAAATAAATAAAAAAAAAGGCTGATCAAACTTACGATAACGGATCTGACAGAATTCTTCTCAGTGATGGTTCCCTATTCAAATTATCTCCAGAGACCTGTTGATCCATCTGCAAAAGAAGACAACATCACATGCTGCAGTAAAATCATGCATCTTCATTTAGAAAAATAAGCCAACAAATGAAGGAATTTCGCATCTCAAAAAGGAAGTAAACCAATCCAAAGCTTCATATCTCAGAAAAGAAATATAATCCCATTGGAGTTTACAAATGGGAAAAATATTGCCAATGACCTCTTGTACGAATAACATACAAAAAGCAACAGACATAAAAAAAAAAATCATTATTATGAGCATAGTAGTAAAATCATTAAATCAGACACGAGGGACCAAACACCTTTCATTGGTCAAAATATCAAGCTTGGGAATTATATGTAATGAAAGGAACGGAAAAAAAGGATGAGATAGAGAACCACAGAAAATAATTTAGTTAATAGTACAATTTATGTAATTTACCATAATAGTGATAATCTTGTATGGTTAAGACAGGCACAAAGTAGTCCTATAATTTGTGTTCTTTCAAAAGTTGTATTCTTTAGAGAGTTGCTCCAGAAAAGTGCTTACATAAGCATTATCATTCTTGTTGTGCAGAACATCTTCCTCAGTAGAAAGATCATCCATAAACTGGCTTACAGAGACTGGCACATAGCTTTGAGGAATTACGTGCCCAGCTGCTGCAATTGGAGAACAGTCCAATATGGCATTGCCCTGAGGCATGAGCCTGAATGCCAATAAAGTCCTAGGGGGAGAAAGTCAGCCTGTCAATTAAGTTACCCTTAATAGCTGAAGAAATTCATATCCTATAAGTCAAACCATACTTTGTGACATGCACCTACCTTCCACCACTAGCAGAGCCTGGAGAATTATCAGGTGCAGCCCGATAAGAAGCTGCAGGCCGAAGGCCAGCAGTGGCATGGCTGAGAGCTTTCCCAGTGAGAAGTAAGAGGTCCCCATGGACCAAGCTACTATCCGCTATGTACCAACGACCATTGGGGTCACAAACCTATTTGTTAAAAGAAGAACTGACAAATGATTCATGGAACAGAATATTTATCCCAAAATATTTTGTGGGACAAAATTGAAAATGAAAACATATGAATCGGAACATACATGGTGAGAAACTAAATAATTACTGATGATAACAAGCATGTGAAGATCTACCTGAAGACCAGGGGCATCTGTTGAAATCAGCGTCAACAATCCTTTCTCTACTTCTCCACTCACTGCGATCTTCCCTCCCCCAATAGCTCCTTTTCCATATTGTGACGACGTGTGAGAGTGCATAGCAACAAGCACCGATGAAGACGCTTCATTAGCAGGCAATGGGCGATCATCAAGCAAGTGGTTAAAAACACTGCAGGACATGTCATGTTCAATATACTCATCGTCAAACAATAAAAAGCCATCCTAATAATTTTTCAATCATAATAAGATTTTTACTGTTCTTACTCGCTTCGCAAACGAAGATGCCTTGCAATTGCACATAAAGCAGCATGAGCTGCCTTTCCCATGCATCTAAAAACATCAGCCATGCATGGAGGAGATGAATCCACATCTTCTAAAGGCCTATCACAAGAAAAAATGGCATTATAAGAGACAGATAGACCAAAAATGAAAAAGAAGCAGCCATTTTTAGAACAACGTGGAAAAAAGGCAGCAGTATGAAAGCAAAGATATAATTCTTTGCTTACGGGAAACTAATTGAAAGGGTATATTTAAAAGGATTATAAGAGGATTAGACGAATGGATAGGAGTTTGAAGCAGGTGATTATTGAGGTTGATTCTTTGTTTATGGGAAACTACTTGAAAGGGTAATTACAGGGTATATGGATAGCTGCCAGTGACCCAATCTATCTCAAGGACCCTATTCACCTCTTTGAACGTCTACTGAATCGAGAAATAGGTTTGCTTGGCCATATTTTTGATATATACATTAGGCAATCAAAGCAATTGGATTGGACATGTACACCAAATCCATGTTCCCAAAATGGTGGGATTCCGAAAACAAGATCTTTGGACGTAATACCTTCTTCCCCCCTTAGTGCCATTCACTAAAAACCGTACCAAATCCATGTTCCTTAAATGTTGGGATTCCGAAAACAAGATCTTTGGACGGAATACCTTCTTCCCCCTTTAGTGCCATTCACTAAAAACCGTACCTGTACGACTGTACCTATATTCTTCTCATAACGATCATACCCCCACTCTTCTCATCACCCTCTTCTCCATCTTAACCCACTCTGAGTCCAATGGCACCACCAATTTCACAAAGCTCCACGACGCCAGCTTCACAACCACGACAATCACTACCATCCATCTCTACAGCCAATCAACCCCCCAACCACAATTTTTTTCCTAAGGTACAACATGTACTCTGTATGTTAAATATATTCAGCATGTTGCTTTTATTTTTTATATACTACATGATAATTCCCTATGATGTGGCGGTTGTTCATGTCATTTTAACAGTGTCTTGACTCGGAGCCTATAGGACAGCGACATGGCATTAAAAAAGCCAGGGCTAAGGTTTTTAAGACTCTGCTGTGTACACTTCTGTATTCCAGCCCCAAACCTAAACAGATTTCAGATTTTGATCAAAACCAAAAAGTAGGTGTTGTACATTATTTCTTTTTACAACTGTTTACCAGTTTCGTTTCCCCCATTCTCCTTTATTCAACTCCAACCAAACTATCTTCTTCTTTTTAGATTTATTTTTCTGCTCTGTTCTCTTTCTCACCTTAATGTTAAAAGTTAGCGGAGTTACTTGTTATTTCACCTCTGTTGGCTGCATATACTTTCCCTCAGGGAGCCTCCAGCTAAAGTATATGGCAAGGGTTGCCTCTACTACATCTTTACAACCTACTACTATTTATTTCTTGCTACTTTATTGCCTAAGAGTAACTTATCGTGAAGTTAGAAATCAATCAAATTGAGCTTAAAGCAAATTATTCAGGCCATAAAAAATAATAGCATTGTTTTACTGGATTTTCCTCCGAAAGAAGTTCACGGCAGCAGTTCTTTAGATGTTACAACAATTGAAACATAAGACAACAGTTATAATATGTTGGTATTCCTTCCCACATTTCCAAATTTTTTCCCTCAAATCTTTATTTTTCGATAATGTGAGGAAGTGCGTTCATTATAAACAAAGTAATTCCGCCATAGGTGGAATTCAAAAAATTACCTTCCAGCCCGGTACATATAAACCCCTCGACCACCCTTACCACTCTGGGACCGAGTCCGAAAGTAGAACCGGGAAGCCTCAAGGGCACAGCGGATCAGGGCCACGTCAGCAGTGCCAAGCTCGATAACGGCGGCGTTGTGCCTCATGAGGGAACCCGACAAGGCATCAACGGCCTTAGTGTAGGACCCAACGGGGGCCCCATCATAGGGCAAAATGTCAGAGAGTCGAATCCTGGCGGGTCCATTGGAGTCTAGAGAAAAAAGGGTAGGCGAAGGCAGCTGGTGGGGTGACCTAACAGAAGGAGCAGAATTGATATGATGGTGTTGGTGTTGGTGTGAAGGAGTAACAGGAGCCGTCTGATGCTGATGCATCATCATCGTTATTATCGATCATTATTATTGTGCAGACATATGGGTGTATGCATAGAAGAAGATTTGGTTTTGGTATTTTGCTGTATGTTTTGGGGTTTGATTTGCTGCCAGGTATCAGTCGAGCTGGGAGAGATGGAGGAATGTTGAAGACTGATAGAAAACTTGCAGCACTGGTCCTCAATCTTTAGTACTTGTAGATATTAGAATCCATTGTCCATCTTCTACAATTGGCTAACATCAACAAAATTACACTCGACAAACAATGTACCACATTTAGGGTGTGTTTGGATTACATTATTTTGGAAGAATGTATTCTGAAATAATAGATTGATGAAAAATGTGTAATTGAAAAATAAAGAAAAATTATTAATGTGATATAAAATATTATTTTATTGAAGAATGTGTGGTTAAAAATAAGTAAAATAATGAAAATGAAAATTTTAATGTGTAACAATAGGAACTTAATTATCTAATGATCTCAAGGTGCTTATTTGGTTTAGCCAGAAATCATAAAAATTGATACAAATTGTGAATTTTATGAAATATGTGTTTAAAAATGAGTTTGAAAAAAAAAAGGGGGCTAAAATCATGTTTCCGAAATGATTATACATGTTTAAATTATAAATAGATAGAAAAAAAAAGTAAATAATATTTGTAAATCCTTTGAATAAAAAGTGATTTAAATATTTATAAACAAATTATAAACTTGTCGCCTAGACTTGAAATAAAAAGGTGATGCTAAATTGGATTAGTTTCAAAGGATAATCCGGTGGAATTACAAAGTACAACAACTTTAATCTGCATTTTCTTTGTTTTCATGAAAAACGAATTCCTATGAATTTAATGAATTTTTATTTTCCAACTAGCATGAAATTAAAATCCCTTTCTATCTTTAGCTATCAAAAGGACTCTAAGAGTACAGTGAACTCATCGGGTTCATTTGACGTGCAACCTAACATGACCTTATATGGTTTGAGTCATGCTGACCGAGTTACTTCTTTAATAGCAATCACGTACATACCTGTGTTCTTTATTTAATAATTTCTATCATTAGTCAATTATACAATTTTCAAGTTTTTGAAATGTAAAAATTCGAATATTTTCCATAGTTTCAATTTTCAACTAAACAAATCATACTTAATAGATTTATAGGAATTTTATACATGCTTTTGAAGTTTACAATAAATAACGAGTCTCAAGACCATAATTACATAATATAGATCAGTGTTCTAAGTAGCTGAAAATAACGCCGCTATAGCACGGAGCATGACGAAAACGCTCCGCTTCGAAGCATTCGGATAAAAAAGTGGTCAACCCTTTTTGTTGACCGCTATAACGCGCTATAGTGGAATTAAATGTCGCTATAGCGCGTCTTATCCCGCTTTTTTTTCATAAATTTTTTTATATAAAAATATATTTAATGTCTTAAAAATAATTAAAATAATATTAAAAATACGAAACGCACTATAACGCTTATTCTTCGCATTGACACGCTTAATCTTGTAATTCTTGATTCTCGATATTGATAAGTATTATTTTTAAATATTAAATGATTTTATGATATAGTAAAAAATCTATTTTTTTATAATATAGAAAAAAACTATTTTTTAAAATAAAAATATATTTAATGTCTTAAAAATAATTAAAATAATATTAAAAATACGAAACGCACTATAACGCTTATTCTTCGCATTGACACGCTTAATCTTGTAATTCTTGATTCTCGGTATTGACGCTACGCAATGCTTTATGCTTTTTAGAACATTGATGTAGATAGCATCATAGCTTAAATCTTATTTAACTATTTAGATAAAATCATTTTTAACTTTTGTACAAATAAAATCTTTTAAAAACTTAAAATTAAAGTCAAATGAAAATATTTTAAAAGTTAAAAAAAAAAATTTAATAAGTTAAAATCAAATAAAAGACTTAAAAAATAATCTTATGAGGAGGAAAAAAAATTCAACCGTTCAGGAATNTTTTAAAAGTTAAAAAAAAAAATTTAATAAGTTAAAATCAAATAAAAGACTTAAAAAATAATCTTATGAGGAGGAAAAAAAATTCAACCGTTCAGGAATTGAAAAAAAAAGGTCTAGACGCAAAACGAGACGTTTTGCCCAAACTTTGAACCTAAATAAACTTTTTAGAACACTGGTACATACTAATCTTATGTGAATGCTGAAGCATAGTAGCATACACACAGTCAATCTATATGCAAGCATTGTACCTGGAAATAAATTTATCTCAGCCATCTGATCAAAATAAATCAGGAGTAGAAATTTCAAAAATATACAAGATCAACGGTCTCGCTCCTAAACCCTGAATTCATTCCCTCCCTAGAGGATTCTGAATTATAATTGCCAATCTATAGGAGAGGTCCCCATTTTCTCCAAAATCTGGTTTGTACGAGAAAAATGCCTGAACATAGAGTTGAAATTGAAATTAGTAGCAACAAAACATGATACCTATACCAAATTACTATATACACAAATCCTAGAAATAAGTAGATGTAATCACATAACAGTAAGCTAAATTCCAACATGGTACATTCAGAAATTCCATATTTGTATGAGCCACTTTATTTATTTTGTTTAGGCAACGGAACAGAATGTTATAAACAAGGTGTGGAAGTTCAATTCATAAATTCTGAGGTGATATTCTTGCAGGACATGATTTGCAACCAATATCAAAATAGGCGGCCAATGAGACACAAACCTGCATCCAAAGAAGCCCCGGTTTGCAGATAAACCAGAAGGATGTGCTGCTTTGAGAACATGGTGCTTTGTCTCATCGACCAACCTGTATCACATCTTCGTTTAGATGCATCAAACAATACAATAGCTAATTTCAATTTCGGAACATATGATATTCACTTATATCCGTCAGTGATTCATGGACATATATGTAATTCGAGTAAGATCTGCTATATGGGAGGCCAGGCCCACTGGGAGAAATGGTAGAGGGAAACAGTAGAACACTGCAAAGTGGGAGCTTTTGGACCTGAAGAAAGGTGAAGATGGCGGATGAGGGGTCGAGCAGAGAGGAAATGGGAAGAGAAGCCTTTGGACGTGGCAGCAGGCAGAGGGGGAATATGTACTTTATACTTGATACAAACATAAAGAATATAGTTAAATTACAAACTTTATTTCAGATATTCACAGTATCTGTTGCATAGACTACATAATTTTTTATCTGCTTCATTTGGCCCTGGCCAAGCAGATTTATTCACATAATTTTCAATAATTTTTTTTAATACAGAACTATATTTGCACTAGCATATGGTAGTTTTTTTTCAAATTGAAATTGTAGTCGACAAAGCTTTTAATTATATATTATCTTCCCCTTCTGTGTTACAACACAACTTTCCAGTTTTACCAAACTAATTCTTTTTGTGCAAACCCTTTGTACAGCTATCCAGAAGTTTCCTAGTGATTGGTGGATCATTCTTTATCTAGACAGTTGTTCCTCTATGATTATTGTATGACGCGAATCTTGACCAAAAACTAAACTAGCATGATTCTTTGTCTCAATAGGGAAAAAACTCATTCAAAATCCATGGGAGGCTCATCCTCGCGGCACACCTTTTTGGGTATTCGATGAAATTGACCCAAATGCAGCTTTGGTTCAACACGAGACGCTGGCACTAAAATTGATACATTCATAAAAAAAGTATGATAACTAAAATGCCTGTACTGATTAAATAGCTTCTTCCCTCTTACTTTCCCAACTTTCTTATCTTCTTTTCACTTCTTTCTCTTCATATTGATGTTTAAATCTGCTTTCTTTGTCTTTTAACTTGAATCCTCCATTTCTCGACCATCTTTCTTTAACTATGGCCAGGTTTTCCAACATTACATTCTTTGTCATGTTCTACAAAGCATTCGGTACTCAAAAGGTATGTATTTTTCATTTAGCTTATGATGAAGTGAAACAAAGTAAAGGAGTACGTTCCTTGAATTTACGAATGGATTTCATTATTTTAGTTGCTATCTTCAGGATTAGAGTAGGTTGGATGAAAATTGAGAAGTGTTGCTGACATTTTACATGATAGGAAAATACCTCTTAAGTTTAAAAGGCAAGTTCTACCAAATGGTTACCAGACTTTTAAAGTATATACAATGTTTATAAGATGAATGTTGCGTTAAAGACATTAAGTTGGATTCATGACCATACTAAAACAAATAAAATAATAAATGAGAATATTCGCCAACAAGTGAAGATGACACCACTTGAGGATAAAATAAGAGAATGTCTTACGTGGCTGGACCATATCTTGCTCCAGTCAAGGGTTATGCTATCAGAATAGCTACAACAAAATAAATATAGAATGTTGTGGACCAGTCACAAAGGATCCAAATGTATTAGATCTTCCAGTAGTTACAACTATGGACAGAATGAGTGGCGAAAAAGTATTCACATAATCCATTCTGGACTTATTGGGTTAGTTAATTGTTGTTGTCAACAGGGAGTGAGTTGCTTTGTCTTCGATGGGAAGGTCAGGAGGAGTGGAGTAATGTGGGATGTCAGACGTTGCACTGTCAATGCAACAGAAGAGCTCTTGGGTAAGTTCTTTGTCAAAAGCATCTCCATTTGGTCATTGGCGGTTGGTTTACACATGTAATGTGATCATGTTTGGACTTGCGGGGGCATTTCGACTTTGGGCGTCGGCTACAATGTCCGCTTTTCCAAAGTGATAATTAATAATGAAGTCTAATCTTTAACTAACTCGAGAATTGCCTTTGTCACATGTTCAGCTCTAGCTCTTTCTAGGTGAAGTAGTATTTCAAACTTTTATGATCCTTATAAATTTTTCAATGTTTCCTGTAGAGATAATGCCTCCAGGTCTTTAACGCGAACACCATATTCGTTAATTCCAAATTGTGTAGGGTAATTCCTAAGAAGCACCGACAAGGACAAGAGTGCCCGACGCGTATTGTGTCGACACGCCGATACGCGATTTTTAAAAAATGTTTTGACACGATACATCGCCGACACGTTGATTAAAATATTATTTTTTTATTTTTAGTTTATTATGAGGAAGAAAATGTATTTGATTTCTCATATAAGTTTAATTTTTTATTGAAGGGTAAAATGGTAAAAAAATTAATTCAAATAAAATTTTACCTATTTATTTTGCCAAAGAATACAACTGGAACAAAGAAATACTGGTAAAAAAATTTTACAGCGGGTGGGCCAAACAATTTAAAAATTGCATTGGTTTAGGTAAGACTTTCATTTTTCTGACTTTTCAAACCTAACAGTCTCTTCATTTCCTTATCTTTTCTCTCTTTCTTCTTTCCTTCCCCAGACGACATCTTCCCAAACTAGTCGCCACCGGTTGAATTTCTTCCCAAGTATTCAATGGGCACCATTCATTTCTTACTCCCATCACAATTTTCTTACTGATTTCTTCAAGCCAATTGTCTTTTCATGCCTCGACACGCCTCAAGGAACTCCAACACGAGTCGAAGACGTGTCTTAAGCGCACCGGTGTCCTATACGTGTCGGTAGGGTTGGGCAAAAACCCGCCCAACCCGATCAACCCGCTCGACCCAACCCAACC
>CAIGRO010256473.1:0-11332 GCA_903798355.1 Fraxinus baroniana
ATAGCACAATTGTTTATGTAGAGAAAGATATATTTTTGAAACTCGATAATGAAGTTATTGTACAACGATATCAAAATATGAAAACTCGAAAGGAACAAGTGCAATTTATAAACTATGTCATTTTTAATATTGTAATATTGTTTTATATTTTTATCATCATTAAATCCATAACCAAAAACTCAACGTTCAATATCGATAAATTGTGCCCACATTGAGGTACTTTACTGGCTCTCCTTTGTATATAGATATATGCATTTTTTCTTTTTCTATTAGGACCCGCCTCGACTACCAACTCCGACCATTGTCACAGCAGCCAGTTGAGTATTTTCACTTCTTCCCTAATAATTCTACCTTTTTTCCCTCTATTTATCGTAGGAGGCTTTCCATCGACAGGCTATCCATTAGATGACGGATCCAGCCTTGGATTATTTTTGTAGAAGATGTCTTTCTCGTTTCTCTCCCTGTCTGCTACGAATCTTATCGATCGAAATCAGTTAAGTCCCCTGCTTCTTCTTTTGTCATTTTTGTCCCTTTTCCTTTTCTTTATCGTAGGAGGCTTTCCATCAGCGAGCTCCCCATTAGACGAAGTATCGAGCCATAGGTGGTTGTTGTGGTACGCTAGCGATGGATGCTGTGGTGTTGTGGAGGTTGTGAGGTGGCGGGTTGTGGTCAATAGATTTGCGTGGTGGTGGCACGATGGTGGTGGTAATGAGGTGGTAACAACGTTTGGATGGTATCAATGGTGGTGGGGATGGAGTAGGCTTGGACGAAGAGTGTCTGTGACTAATTATTTGAGTAATTTGTAATCAATAAATAACGCATCATAAAAAGTGTGTATGATTTGCGACTAAATTTTTAATTGTGACTCACAATTTGTGTCTCTGTGATTCTTTGATGAATAAAGTATGGCGTTAGGGAGGAATTGGACAAAGCAAATGCCTTTTGCTCACATGGGATTGATGGTTTTGGGCTTCTCTTCTATAAAGATCATTCTTTCAAGGGGAAATTTCTGCTTTCATTTCGGCATGCCTACTAGAATATAGTCTTAAATTTTTCGGAAAGGAAATGAATTTCTGGACTCCAAATATAGACTTTAAATATTCCACCACTCAAGATTCCTCTCATATACGTTAGACACACTAGAAAGACGAATGAACGAGTGAATCCGCTTTGTGATCGACTATTTGGATCACGTTAATACACATTGTGCGATATGTGACCTTGATCATAAATTTTGTATTATTGTTACATTTACATGTTTAATAAATTAATAAATTACAAAAACTTATCGACCACTTGATTTTTGAAAGAATTTCAAAAGTTTCTTAAATTTGAAAGTGTAACTTGAAACTATGGTAATTACGTATTTTTCTCAAGGATAGTGCTTAAATTTGAAAGTGTATCTTGAAACTATGGCAATTATGTATTTTCCTCAAGGAAAAATTACATAAATGGGCCATTGTAGTAGGGCTGAATTGAAAACACAAGCGAAATTGTAACATGCTGGGAAGCTTATAAAAAAATGAAGCTTTTGATTTGTGCGTGAATTGATCCTAACTATTAATGGGAAGATTTAGTTCTTATTTGGTTTAGATAAAAATTTATTTTTAGTAGATTTTGATTAAAAGTCGATGGAATGTGTGGTTAAAAAGTTGTGGATCCCATGAAACGTTTGGTTAAAATTAATTGTTGACTTTGATTTAAATTTTAATCAAATTTATAGCTAAACTAAACATGAGCTAAATAAGGTGGTTATGATCTTCCTTGATTTTAAGGTGTAACATATTGGTTACTACAACAATATTAATTAAATTATGAAAAATCATAATGACAAAAAAAAATTGAAAATTCTAATGTTTCGATTCTATAGTTAGGTGACTTAGCTATGGTTATTAGAATTTGGGAGTGATCAAAATTTTTTGTTGAAAATAATTGGGAGTTTTAATTAAAGTGTACATTAAGAAAAATTCTATTTGAAATGCTTTTGTAATTCTATTTGAAGTCTATTTGGCAAATTCTAGTTGAAGTTCTATTTGAAATCCATATTGGGAGTTGGAATTTGAGTTGGACTTGAAGAGATCAAGATAATGAAACTTTTGGGCATTCCATTTCATCTACAACTTTTAGGGCTTGGATTGTTCCCTATATATATTTGACTCTTCTCTACAATTTAGTTGGATTGGTTTTACCATTATAGGTTGTTAACCTCATTACATGTTGGTTTAAGCTTATTGGAGGTTTGTTTATTCCCATTATTAGTTAGACAAATTTTAGATACAAATCTTTGTGTTCTTTCTCAATATTTTAGTGAAATCTCTTTTACTCTACAAGTTATATTCTTTTCGTGAGTTTGTGATCTTTATTTCATATTGTGTCTATAATTTCGTGTCGTCCTCAACAAATTGGTATCAGAGTTATCTGATATCTTCCATGCTTCTCAACAAATTGGTATTAGAGAATTCTAGTTTATTACAAACTGGTATTATAGCTTTTGTTGTTAAGATTTTTGGAAAGATCGATGTTTTTCGTTATGAAAACAACATAGTATGATATTCTACTTTTAGGTCGCAATACAAGATTCTCTTTGTGGCAGGTAAAGACACGAGTAGTACTCGCTCAGATGAATTTAGACGATGCATTGTTGGGATTTGACAAGATACCCACAACTTGGACTCTAGAGGGAAACAACGCAAGGATTGAAATGCCCTATCTTAAATACATCTTTATCTTTCAAATAATATTATTCAGGATATTTTGAAGGAGAAGTTAGCCGCTGCATTATTGTTAAAATTGGAGCAATTATGAATGACGAAGAGCCTTACTAGCGAAATTGAATTTGAAACAACGTGTACAAAATTCATCATATGACATAATGTACATCTTTTGAGGATCACCTAACTGTTTTTAAGGAAATCGTCATTGATTTGGAGACCTTTAAATTCAGATATGAGTAAGAAAATCTGGGATTGATTTTATTGTGTTCATTGCTCGCTTCATACATATCTTTTAAATATATGATTTTATATAGTCATGATATTCTTACCAACGAAGAAATTCATGATGCTTCGTATTCAAAGTAGAAAATGAAGCATCTTTTAACATCTGAGGGTCATGGAGATGGTCTTATAGTTGATGGTGGTCATTCAAGAGGCAAGCCAAAGTCTAACTTCAAAATTTTTAATTATTGCAAGAAAAGGGACAATTGATAAACGATTGTTATAAGTTACAGAATAAATTAAAATTGACTGCAAATCAACAATCAAAAACTTCATGGGAAGCTAGTATTACAGAAAATCCTACCAGTAATGGAGAGTTTTTACTTATGTCTAACTATAACTCCAAACTTTATAAGATTTGAATTTTTGATATGGCTTGCACTTTTCATATGACTCCTAATTGGGATTTGTTTTCAACATGCGAATAAGTTTAAAAAAATGTTGTTATGATCGGTAATAATAAACCTTATCGATAAATAGTATTAGTCGGGTCAGAATAAAGATGTTTGATAGGATAGTTAGAAAACTTGATGCAGTTAGATACGTTCCAGATTCGAAGAGAAATCTTATCTTCTTAAGTACTCTTGATTTAAAAGGGTACATGTATACTGTTGTAGGTAGAGTCCTGAAAATTTGTAAAGGAACCCGTGTTTGGTTAAAGGGACATAGAAAATTCCATTTATATGTGTTGCAGTATTATATAGAATCTTTAAGAAATCAACATATTTTAAGAACTCAGGTGGAATTGGAGTTGGATTCTGCACCATTGGAGTCTAATTTGGGGTCTTCTTTGAAAAATACAGTTCAATTGAATTTAGAAGTTATGGGTAAATCTATCTTGTCACCATCACTAGCGGTGTCATTGTATTCGATTGCTTGTAACAAAACCATTTTATGGCCATAAGACTTCACATAGGTACAATTTCGCTGATTTAGTTGATGGTTTGAATGCGGTTAAGAGCGTTGATTCTAGTCAAAATCCTTATCTTGATGCATTCAGTTGTTATTCTATTACAATGTTTGTTTTAGCCTTATTTGGTGGTCATTATATCACTTTTTTTGACGACTCAGGTATCCAAGCTTCGCCTGACTAATTCTGAGGAGTGGCGGACTTCTCTCCCGAATCGTCACCCGGGTTAATCAGGATGTAGTCACAGCTTATACACACTTGGATAGGACATTCGACGATTCTTCTCTCCGTGGACCTCTGACTTCCAACATAAAGTCATTATATCGCTTTTGCCTCTAGTTAGGGTAGCTGAGGTGGAAAATATTTTCAATTGGAATTTTGATGGAGAATTTCGGTTGTGTTTTTGTTCAAGAGTTCGAATTTATTTCTTGCAGTGAAACTCGTCTCTTGGTGAATAATTTTTTCTTTAGTTTTGTTCATTGCAGTAGAATTCATGTCAATGTGGAGATTGTTAGAATTTAGATGTGACCTTGTTGACCTATAGTTGATTTTATTTTTAATGTTTTATTATAATAAACAAGATTAATATTATTTCTAACAATTGATTTTGATTGATGGTAGTTCAATATTAAGCCCATGTTCGACATACATTATCTCAAAATATATGCTTTCAAAACTTATTTTCAACCACACATTCTTCAATAAAATAATATTTCCATCACAAAAATAAATTTTCCTTACTTTTTAACCTATATTTCCCATCATTTCACTATTTAAAATACATTTTTTCTCTAATAATATTTATCAAACACCCCCTAAAATCAATCAACCATTGCCCAAATTAACATATAAACTGAACTTGAAATGAAATCAAAGTAGAAATTAAGCATTCAAGTCAAATCATTTGAGACGCGAGCTTAAAAAACAAACGTCAAGAAAAAGCAAGATCAAGAGCATGAGAGACGACATTAAAGAAAGATCAAGATGAAAAGTTTAAGAGACAAACTTCGAAACAAGATAAAAAACTAGAATGTACTAATACTTTGAAATTTAGTAATGAATGATGAAAGCTAAAAAATTGTTTTATGCACAAAAGATTATTTTAAAAACACACCTGTTCAAAAAATTATTTTTCGTTTTCAACTTGATATTACTTACTCATTCAAAAGCTCACATTTTTCAAAAAAAAAAAGTCAAAGTCAAAGTCAATTGGACGTTCGGTTGACCGGCGGACTTCTGGTTCGCCAACGGTCATTTTTTATCCGTTCTGATTTTTGATGCACAATGGCTAGTTTAGTCGTCCGATTCAATGGGGACGTCCGATAGGGCCGAAACTTTGAGCATTTTGACTGTTATAATTACCACTTCACATGCGAATATAAACAACTAGAAGAGAGATTTATTGTGAAATATATTTGTAAAATATTTTCCTTGAATTTACATTTTTACATTCATTTCATTTATTTTTTCATAACAAAAACTTTGATTATTGATTCAAACTTCGTGAATCATTTCTCTTATCAATGTTTTTCATTTCTCTTTGTGCTTAACTTATTTATATCAATCTTAAAGAGAGAGATATATTTTTGATGAAGATCTTCGCACTTACATTGCATAAACTTTTCTACTTCTTCATATTGAAAACTTTGATTGGTTGAATCAAACTTGTAAAATTATTATATTCATCAAAATTTCTCATTTCTCTCTTAGTACTTAATTTATTACAATTATTCGTTAAAAGGGAGATATATTTTGAGAAGATTTTTGATCCTACATTGCATTTATTTCTTCTTCACATTCTCATTAAAACACTTTGATTGATTAAATCTAATTTTTGATTATTATATTCATTAAAAAATTTCATCTAACACTTGAACTATCATTTATTACTATTTATTGAAGTGTTAGCCTCTCTTAGTACTTAACTTATTTGTATTATTTATGAAGAGAGGAATTTCATTGTGAAATCACTTTGATAAAATGTGGGTCGTGTTTAAGTTTCTTAAAGATCAACATTGTATAAGGATCGCTGCTACTTGTTGTAAGTCACCGTGTGGGTCACATTGAAGTCTCGTAGTGGCTCATGTTGAAACGTAAATCTCAATATTGTATAAGGATCTGTGTTTTTGTTTGTAAGTCACCGAAAGCGTTGTAAAGAGTTGGATTACACTATAAGTCAGTCAATACAGTGAAAATGCCTTGTTCGTATCGGAGAACTTGGTAACGTAGGACGTAGATCATTGATTTGGATCGAACCTCTACAATTATATCATTTACATTATCTCTCCCTTTTACATATCGCTTTTATATCTGTACTTATTATTTGAATTAATCTATTTAATCTTTACTTACTTGAATTTAGATTAATTTTTCGAAAAAGTTTTAGAAACCAATTCACCTCAATCTTAGTTAGTTATTCTTGGATTATCAGACTCGAATTCTTTGTTGAAGATAATTGAGACTTCTAATTAGTATATTAAGAACAATTCTTTTTGGAATGCTTTTGAAATCCTATTCGAAGTCTATTTGGTAAATTCTAGTTGATGTTCTATTTGCAGCCCTATTGAGTGGACTTGAAGAGATGAAATAAGGAAACTTTTGGGCATTTTATTTAATCTACAACTCTACTTCTAAGACTTGGATTGTTCCCTATATATATTTGACTCTTCTCTACAATTTAGTTGGATTGGTTTTACAATTATAGGTTGTTAACCTCATTACGGGTTGGTTAAACCTTATTGGAGGTTTGTTTATTCTCATTATTAGTTAGACAAGTTATAAATACAAATCTTTATATTCTTTCTCCATATTTTTGTGAAATCTCTTTTACTTTACAAATTATATTCTTCTCATGAGTTTGTAATCTTTATTTCATATTGTGTCTATAATCTCATATCGTCTTCAATAAATTGAGATCGAAGTTATCCGGTATCTTCCGTGTTTCTCAACAAATTGGTATCGGAGCATTCTTGTTTACAACAATGGTGAACTTAATCTTGCATTTTGTGAATAACAATAGAACATAAACTTACAATTATGCAATTTTGAAACTTCAATTTATATACTTGGTTAAGTAGCATCCAATGGAGAGATGCAAAGGAAAAGCAAACTACATTTTTTTTGGCAAAAATGCAAATTACATTTTTTGGTAAAAAATGATATAGATTTACATTTTTTTTAGCATTCACAAGAGGAAAAAATGGATTTAGATATTTCCATTAGAATAAAATTTGAATTTAGATTCCCCGGGACGTAAATGAGGATGAAAAAGTGGTTTTCGAGATACTAATTTACACCCAATTTTAAACCACCATTGGAGATGCTCTAATGACGTGATGATACAAGTTTGCCAGTCTGCGATAGTTTGAAGCACAATAGGGGAACTTTCAAGAGCACACAACCTTTTATTTATCTTCCAACAAGTGAAATGCATATTTGTTATGTTATACAACACAATAACAATGATCATTCTTATTCATTCCAACTCACAAGAAAAACTCCAGTACTAATATGTAGCATAACTGAGAAAATTTATTTCGTCTGCTTGGATTGCAACACAAAACTAAGCAGAAATATTATTCGACGATGCTGCAAGTCTAGAGTTCATCCTTGGGTGGTGTTGGATTATCAGTCGATAACTTGATGGGATACGAGGCCTCCATGGCTATGCCACATAGCCCTTCTGATGCATCGACATCACGTTGCATCCTAATGTAGCCTTGTTCTCCCCAGTCCGGTCCCCATGAATTCTTCACTATCCAATATTCCGTACCATCAAGAGTCTTTCCATAGCCCACAGCTGCCACCCCATGGTCTAGCTCCATCCCACAATTTCCATTGAACACTCCCTGCAGTCGTAGAACGTTTTCTAGACATTGTTAGAACATAAAATTATTGTAAAAACACATTCCTAGAGTGCCAACCGATCATCAATGGTCGTTATAGGTAGTAAAACTGTACCTCGGAGTAGAATTGCATGTCAGAACCACCAGCATCAATTGCAACAGAAACAGGCTGATTTGCAACAGCTTTCATCAAGGCCTTTTCGTCATTTTCAGGTACCATTTCGTACCCATCAATCATGACAGCTGGAGAGTTCATCTACAAAACCAGAATGCATGAACAGAAGGACAGATAATTTGCCATTTTCTCATTAACAGATAGTTCTTGAGGTATTTGCTTTTACTCAATTTATTTTTTCATCATACGATTTTATACCTTGTTTGAATCACAGTTCCCATCTATGGCTCTGTAGGGATATATTCTTTCAGTTGTTAAGCCACCTTGTTTCTTGATGAACTCGAATGCGTGTTCCATGAGTCCTCCATTGCAGCCTTCATTATCCTTTTCACAATCAACTAACTCTTGCTCTGATAAAGAGATCAATTGACCAGTTTTAATTTTGTTGATCCCTTCAACTCCAACTACAGCTGAAAATGCCCAACAACTACCTGCATAAAATTGATTCAATCCAAACCCAAAATCATTTCAAACATAAATATAATACGAAATGGTATCTTGTTGTTCAGACCATATGTTGGCTTGTTATATTGGAATTTCCCGATGAAACTTACCACATTTGCCTTGATCCTTAACACCAGTGACGGTGCCTTGCTTTCTCCAATCAACAGAAGACGGCAGATTTACTGTTTTTTCGTGCATGAATCCGGTTCTGGCTCGACTGCCATGAAGCATCCTATGGTGTTTGATCTTCGAACTATAAAACTTTCTGAATTCGTGGCTGGTCATATCAGCAAACTTGTTGAGTTTCAACTTGTAAGGCCTGTCCATCTGGTTCACCTTGTGAATGTGCAGCACGTTCGCCTTGAAAACGTTGAAACGCCTTTTTTTCTCAGTTAGATCCCGAGAAACTGTGTGGTGGCTCCTCCACCTATCGTATAAATCTGACAGGCTTTCATCCGAAGCCAAATCCTTCTCTGTGAACTCCATGCCCTCTGCAAGTCCAAAGACCATAACCAATAAAACAGAAGCCAAAAACACACTCCAAATTCCCATCTTCTCGATATCAGAATTCAGTTTTTTGACAGAAAAGTAAATAAGCTTATCACAGTATGCACGTATCAGAGGCTTTTCTATTTGATCAAGAATAACTTGAGAAGTGTGTTCTTATATACACTGTGCTATATCAAATGACTAAAAAAGCTATAATCATGTTTATTGTACTCGTAGTCTTAGTCTTGTGTATTAAACACGTCTGTAATCTTCTACAGAAATCCCAGGATACAAGTTGTTTTCTAATGACGGTTCGTCTGCTATTTTTAGAGGTGAGATTTGTACTCTATATTTGATGATTTATACTCAACACGCCTTTCATGTTTTGGTTGTTTGTCTGTACACAGAAGCTGACGAATTGTCTTATAAGGCTGCAGCCTCTGTAACACGTTTTCTCTCAGGTGTACGTGTCACGAAGTACTCAAAATCTTTTGCATTATCTTCTGTGAAGTTCACATTCAGAGTTTGAGTTAGTTTTAGATTTGTTCGGCCGTAATTTGAACTTCTATCTGTTGCGGGTTTAGCCACTTCTCCTCACCGCTCCCAAACATTGATTCGTAAGCAATGTTACTCAAAGTAATAAGGTTAAGACTGTACCGAGACTTTTTTCATGAAATAGAAGTAAATTTCAGCTTAATTCAAATTAAAGAAACAGAAATGTTGGAAAATTTTGAAAATTGCACGTCCTAATAGTATGGATTGACAGTCGAGACCATGAAATCAAGCAATAGCAGTCGAGACAAATATAGACACAGATTAAAACTATGAAAGGGAAATGAATGAATAAAGAAGTAATTTATTTTTAACAAAATATTAATCAAATCATCCCATAAGACTGAAAATGTTGTATATCACTCAAATCAGTTCGCAAAATTATACCTTCTACCTAGAGCAAATCCAGTGTCACTATCATTGCCAACTGCATCAACCTAAATCCCCAAAATCACATCAATAACTACTCATTAAGCTTCAAATTCATAGCAATTATTAATTTTGGCTACAGCACTGAGGCCAGCACTAGAACAGACTAAAAAGTGTGCCCTGTAAGAACCACTGCCCAATTATCGACTGCACGTGATGCTCATAGCCATGCGTTTCTTACTGCGACAAGGAGAAGATTCAATATCAGAAAATAATGTGAATTTTGTTTGATATTTTTTCTTGTACACTGTTTCATATCTTTCAGTTGTGAATGAAGAAATATCATGTTTTATACACAAGTGAAAGAGCTAACCAGAAATAATTAACTCAAAGTTCTTCCAATGGTCGAACACACCATGTATATGAACGTCAACATACACATTGTGAATAAAACTTGAACCTCAGAACAAATTTGTATTAATAAATATACCACCAAGTAATATTTCCAATTGATAATCTTCAATTGCTTTAAAACAATTCCAATTAAGGTCCAAATAACCTATTTTCACTTAAATTGCATCCAAATTGGGATTTTTCTATAATTAACAAAATTTACATGAGTTAAGTAGATATTTGCTCAATTTATATATATTAAATAAGAACAGAAGCCCACATAAACTTATCACTTCTCCTATTTATGTCTGGATGTAAAGTTTAGGGGTTCATGCCAAACTCCCACTGGGGTGCAGGTCGAGTTTTGTAAACCCAAAACTAAGATTTGTTATCGATCAAATTGAGGTCACTATTTAATTTGATCAACCCCTTTTGCACAAGGTACGTTGAAGACAAAATTTAAGTTAAAATATTTTAACATGGTATTAGAGCAGTTCAAAGTCTTGGGGTTCAAGTCTATCGTCACACATTTATGAAAATTGCGCACTTGAAAGAAACTAATTCAACAATTTTATGCTTCGCTTACAATGTATCGTGGAATTTCTTGTTGAAACATTAGTTTGATTTCAGTTATGCTTGTGATTTTGTCCAGTATGCACTCCAGCTTCTGTATGTTTCTCTTGGAGCTGGATTCTCTTCTTTCATCGTTATGGCAACTCTCCCAGGAAATTCGCTGATAGGTGTTTGTAGAGGGAATCATTCTCAGCTGGTTTATCATTATCTTTTGAACTACTAATTTTATTTTTATTTTTTCCTGCTAAGAAAAAGAGACAATTGCTTTGCACGCAAATAAAAAATTCAGGGTCTGAGGTCATATTAGCTGTATAAAACTACAGCGTCTCAAATTACTATTGTAATTGAAACCCTGTTAACTTGTTTCATTACATGACATATATATTTTAGTCCTAAACTTAGTTGAATTTAAGAGAGAAAATAAGACAATACAAAGATAATAGAATTGTATTGAATAGTGTGATTTGTTTACAAGAGAAACATCATATTTATAGTTTAACTATAGAGGAAAGTTTTACTTTCTAATCAATGTGGGACTAATTAACATGTTCATTGTGTATATATGTATATACATTAACAATTATGT
>CAIGRO010256475.1:0-10379 GCA_903798355.1 Fraxinus baroniana
AGTGTATTTTTCCACACTTATCAAGAGACATACAACGTAGATGGAGTTCATTGAGACCTTTTTTTTTATGTTATTTGGTACAAACAAGGCAATGAAAATGTGGTAGCAGATGCTTTATAAAGAAGGTACGCGCTTTTTAGCTTCTTTAGATGCCAAATTGCTTAGATTCGAACATGTTAAGAATATGTATGCTAATGATCCAAATTTTTCTAATATATATGAATCATGCGATAAGGATGCTATGGATAGATTCTTTAGGCATGATGTGTATTTATTTCGAGAAGATAAGTTATGTGTTCCTAAATGTTGAATGAGAGAATTATTGGTACATGAGGCACATAGTGGAGGTCTGATGAGTTATTTTGGGGTTAAAAAGACTTTAGAGATGTTATGTGAACATATTTTTTTTAGCATAAGACGAAAGTAGATGTTGATCGACTTTGTAGTAGATGTACCACTTGTAAAAAGACGAAATCTAAGGTTTTATCTCATGGTTTATATATACAATTACCCGTTCCTAGTGAACTTTGGGTTGATGTCTCTATAAATTTTATGTTGGGTTTACCTAAGACTAAGAAAGAAAAAGATTCTATATTTGTTGTGGTAAATAGATTTAGTAAGATGACACATTTTATTCTATGTCATAAAACTGATGATGCCACCAATATTGCAGATATATTCTTTAAGGAAGTAGTGTGCTTACATGTGATGGTAAATTCCTTAGTCACTTTTGAAGGATTTTGTGGAATAAGTTAGGAACCAAACTATTGTTTTCTATTACTTGTCACCCATAAAGTGATAGAAAAACTGAGGTAATTATTAGGACTATGATACAACGGTTACGCACAATAGTGAATAAGAATTTGAAGAGTTGTGAGGAATGTTTACCATTTATAGAATTTGCATATAATAGGATCATGCATTCTACTACTTCTTATTCGCCTTTTGAAGTTGTATATGGTTTTAATCCACTAATACCTTTGGATTTAAATATTTTACATGTGAATGAAAGGGGCAATTCAGATGGAAAGACGAAGGTCGAATTGGTAAAATCACTCCAGGAAAAGGTAAGGTTGCAAATTGAGAAGAGAAATGAGCATTATACTTCTCAAACAAACAAACGACGAAAGCGCGTTACATTTGAGCTAAGAGATTGGGTTTGAGAGCATTTGATGAAAAAGCATTTGAGGGAGGACTAATGATGAGATTGGGCAAAGAAGGTCAAAGAAGCAATGTGATTACTTGCTCAAGCCAGGGTGGACAAAACATTGGTCACACTGAGTAAAGGAACAAGTTTCATATTGGGCTCGGAAGAAGAAATAAGATGGATCAACATAATTCAAACAGGGGATGAGGAAGCTATTCTGGACAACTATATGACTGCATAGTTGTGTTGGAGATACTACCGCATAGGCCCTTACCGAAACATCATTGAAGGATGAAGAAGGCCTATGTGACCGCATAGGTTACACCTATGCGACCGCCTAGTTCAAATTGGGAGGCGATTTTTTCAATTTTCGCGTAATCTTCTATTTCAGTTAAAACTCTTGTATGATATATTTTATATATTTTTAAGGCTTAAATTCCTTTTTTTTTTTGTTAGATTTTATGGCTTCCTTATAAATAGAACTCATTATATTCATTGTAAACATAAAATCATTAAGAGATTATTGTGAGGCAAATTTGCTTTCTTGTCGTTCTTTATTACATTAATTTCAAACTTATCAAGAATTAAATTCTTATAGAATTCTATAAATTTAAGTCAGGTTCATAAGTTTTATGATCATGGGTCAAGATATTGTTAGTGATTGTCTTGGTTTAATAATTTGTTAAGTTGAGCTTTTCAAACATTGATTCTTGGATTTCTTGGGTTGTTCTAAGTTGTCGTAGGTTCCATAGCTACAATTGCTATTTAGGTTCGCATCACTAGAGCATTGTTTCAAAACTTGAGGGAAGGAGGAATAACATAATTGTTTATTGAAAAGTGCAGATTTTAAAGAACGATAATATGCTTCATCTACATATGAAACCTATCTTGATGCTTGAAACCAACTAACAATTTTAAATTTACTTTAACTCATTAAATTTAGTAGTAGGTTTATTGATTGCCCATAATATCTCGAATAAGAAGATAAAAAACCAAAGTTTTTGTAGCTACGTAATTAACTCAAGGGTTTATGCTACCTGCTTTCATTATGGAATTCAAACTAACATGAGAAGTTTCGGTGAAAACTAGAACACACCCTATTTTATTTCATATTGGTTCTTACGAGCCCCCATTTGAATTGTGTAGGCTAAATTGCATATACTAAGTATCAAATGAAAACTCCTACTAAATAAACATAAATATCAAAGCATTCTATTAATATTTGGTGAAAAAGAATCAGGCAGTTGTTGGGAAAATAATTAGTCCAAAATAGGATGAAAATTTCTATTCATATCTCTTTTTTTTAAACGTATTGTAATTTACTAAATGAAGACTTTGACCTATTAAGCTACTCTAAATTTGCAATTGTGGCATAATAAGCTATGTATTTGTGATTGTGATGAATGAAGCTGATTGTAACCTAGATGGTTGTTTGTTAAAAGCCTGTCACACATTTGTGAAGTTTGAAGATTATGGATTGTCACTTAGATATTGATGTGATTGTGTGTTACGTCTCATTTTCGAAACACAAGGAAAAGGTGCCACGTGGCGAACCGTGAGCCACATGGAAAGTTAACAAGAAAATCAAATAAACCGAGGTCCTTGCTATGCAAACCGAGGCACTCCCTTAAAGACAAGGTGCGTATTGAGGCTGAGGTACATGCTAGGGTATTGCCTCAAGCACTACAACCTCGGGTCGAACCACTGCCCAAAGAAACAAAGAAAGGGGTTGAAGTCCTCCATTTGGAGAGCCGCCTCAAAGATCTTTCTAAGGCTCTCAACTCTTCCGAAGTTCACGAAGCCAACGCTGTCTCTTGTGATTGATTTGAAGATCTTTTAGAAGTGACTGATGATGCCATAAGGAGTGT
This sequence comes from Fraxinus baroniana, assembly GCA_903798355.1. Classification (NCBI taxonomy): domain Eukaryota; kingdom Viridiplantae; phylum Streptophyta; class Magnoliopsida; order Lamiales; family Oleaceae; genus Fraxinus; species Fraxinus baroniana. Next base: position 3,016 of record CAIGRO010256475.1, read on the forward strand.
CAGTATGTCACCCTACAACTAGGACGGAAAACCCTATGCCAAACATTAATGGTATGGAGTAGACGTTGATGTAAGGCTTCGAGTTCGACGATGCTACCAAGTGGATTTGATCCAACGACTTTCCTGTCAGCTAGACTAGTATAAATAGCTTCTCTTTGTATAGAAAAGGGGTTGGTTTTTCGGTATTTGCTAAACAAACACGAAATATATTCATCTTGTGAAACTTTCTATAAGATTTTACATACTTGGTTCTTTGCATATTTCCGACAAACACAATAGCAAATATGTTAAGTTCCCAATACAAACGTGTCATCATTCTACATCATATATATCCTTCCACATATTCCATTACAAAAGAGAGATCTAATATGGGAAATCGATCGGGTGTCCATTGATAGTGCGAATACCGCTATAATCATACCGTCAGGTCCGAACATCTTTGTCTCTTGTCGAAAGTGTCTCCCGCGTCCATTCCAGTCAAACTACCGTCTCCATTTTGGTAGAAATGCGCCGAATTCGTACTTGACATAGCAAGGGTGGGCTCGATATTTGCCGAGTTCAATTTTTTGGGGTCAACAGATTGGCGCCTTCTGTGGAAAAATCTTACATTTAACCACGAGTTCACGTGGAGAAAAGGCCATGCCACATTTGTAAGTTGGGCAAAAGAAGGCTCTTGCCGTTTAAAAGAAGGGAATATCCTTGAAAATGGAATTGTTAAAGAGGAGATAAACGCCATACTAAGCGATTGAGACATGAGTTCGACTGACTAAAATGCCCTAAGGAGAACTAGGGAACACCCTGAAGAAGGAGAACCCTTGCGCGCTGCTCTAGCAGCCCACCCACGACCCCAATGCACATAAGAGGAGGTCCCAGAGGTGGAAGCAGAGTCACAGTCAGGCTTACTAGGAAAATGGCTACGATGGCTACCAACATGAGAAACATCACTCAACAAAACCTAGCCATGCAGGAAATGCTGGCTCCACAATACACCATCCCTGAAGATATTTTTCTCGAAGCTCAAGCATATTACAAGGGGGAGAATGAGGTCCAAAGTCAAGAAGTTGGGCATCGTTATGATGGAATGGAAGCTCCTTGGGAGGGAGGTTGATGTTGATTCATTAACCACTTGTGCCGCGGGAATACCACCCGCAGTTCCATTCAATTTTCCTTCGAATCACGAACCAAAAGTTAGACCCCAGAGGTCTGCAAATATTTTTTATAAAATAGGACCACAGGCGCCTAGAAATAGGCATGCCTATCCTCTTCCTCTAATTCCTAGGAATAGGCAACAGGAACCTCATCCAAATGAGGATCAACCTATGTACCATGAAGAGCCTCCGGTCCGACCCCCTAGAAATAGGCGCGAAAGACAAGACCAAGCTAGGAAGGAAGCATGAACCTCCCAGTTACCTCCCCAAACTCGCCAAAGGAAAGATGAGGATTCAGATGAACATCAAAGTTCCTGTGATCAAGATGATGATGATGAACATTCTCCTTTCTCTGAAGCTATAAGAAATGCTCCCATGCTAAACCACTTCACACTCTCTAAAATCTCAAAATATAACGGGAGAAACGACCCCGCGAAACATATGAATAATTANTCTCTGAAGCTATAAGAAATGCTCCCATGCTAAACCACTTCACACTCTCTAAAATCTCAAAATATAACGGGAGAAACGACCCCGCGAAACATATGAATAATTATAAGACTCACATGAATCTGAAAGGGGCCATCCCAGAAATAAAGAACAGAGCCTTCCACTTAACCTTAAGTGGAGGTGCAAAAATTTGATAAACTAGACTACCAGAGGGAGGGATCCAAAGTTGGCCCGAATTCAAGAAAACTTTCTTGAAACGCTTTGCAACTAGCAAAGAAGGAGAAAGACCATCCAAAGGTTGTAGGATATGAGGCAACAACAAGGTGAATCTTTAAAAAATTTCATTTCATGCTTCACAGATGAGATGGCATATTACGTACAAGTTACGAATAAAGAAGCATTGACTGCCTTCAGAGGAGGATTAGACATGAACTCTCTTTTCTGGAGAGATGTACAAAACAAGGACCCTGCCACCTATGACGCTTTGTTTGAAATGATAAGATGCGAAATTCTTAATGAAGAGTTGAAAGATCATAGGAATAGGGCCAGCCAAGGACTACCATCCCCGTTAATGCAAATGAGAAGAGATAGTACCTCTCATTTGATGGACAATCAAGCCCTTATATACCATGGACAAGAATTGGCTACTGCAACACTCAATGCGGTGCCAACTTTAGCCTATGAGGAGGTCAATCCCGACGTTGGAATGCATCGGCGTCAACCCAACTTAAGGCGTCCACCCAGGGGATGAGGCAGGAAAAGAGGTGGTGAACCTAAAAATATGGAAGAAACACCGTAAAATTGCTCATATCATCAGTCTTATGGACATCAGACAGAGAATTTTCGAGACGCTGCAAGATGCCCTCCAAACAACGCTCCAAACAGGCAAGACCAACAGCCTTGGAACAATGAACAACTTCGACCTAATCGGAACGACCTTTCGCAAGGAAGGAAAAACAACACTGAAAGGCCTAGAGAAGGTCAAAGGCAGCGGCGAGGCCCCCCCCACCAAACCATGAACATGAGCCTATAAGAGAAATCGACACAATCATTTGTGGTCCTCATGTGGGTGAGGATCCTAGGAATTCCCAAAAGAATCATACTATGGAGGCGAGCGACCCAGTCATGACTAGTTACATAGTGAACCAGTCTCCAAATGGAAGAACAATCCAACCAATCACTTTTACACATGAGAACACATCGGGAGTTCATTATCCACAATGTGACACCTTAGTAATTAGGACCACCGTGGCTCGCAATGGCCTGAAAAGAATGTTAGTGGATAACGGAAGCTCAGTCAACATCATATTTGGTACTACCTTTGACAAAATGAAGGTGGACCATGAATTGACCCTAATGAGTTTCTCCTTGTACAGTTTCACAGGAGATAGCGTCATCCCAAGAGGCAAGATCACTCTAGCAATAGAGTTAGGAACGGAACCCCTAATTGTATGCCATTTTATGGAATTCTTCATAGTTGATAATCGATCAGCCTACTACGTGGTACTTGGAAGACCTATTTTAAAGGAACTATGGGCAGTCACCTCGATCCATCACCGGTGCTTGAGGTTTCCAATTGAAAATGGCATTGCCATAGTTCGGGATAACTAAAGGGGAGCTAGGGAATGCTAATCCAATTCCTAAAAGAAAGTAGAGCCAAGAACACACGTTATTTTTTATGACGTTGATATGGATGACCTCCCTGAACAAGGAATTTTCCCTGAGCAAGGGGAAGACATCCTCATGACCGAAGCCCCTGAGGAAGGAGGCATATCCGGAACAGCACAAGCCCCTGAATGAAGGAAGACCGTTGAAAATGCCATTAACTTGGAAGAGCTAGACCCTCACATTATTGACCGTGAGCCTCAAATAGCCCCAATGGAAGAATTGGAAATATTCCCAAATGATCCTATGGACCCAACGAAATGCTTACAGATGGGAAGCAGTATGCCTCCAGAAATAAAGAAGAGGTTAAAAGATTTCCTGCTCAGAAACCTAGATGTGTTCGCCTGGAAACACAACGACATGATAGGCATCAATCTCAAGGTCAGCTTCCATCACTTGAACATCGAACCAGGAGCTACGACTCATATGCAGAAAAGAAGGGATCTTAACCCGAAAAGGTATGAGGCTTTTAAAGATGAGGTGAAGAAGTTGATTGACAATGTTTTCATCAGAGAATCTGTATATTCAAAATAGGTATCCAACCCAGTTCTAGTAAAGAAGCACAACGGAAAGTAGAGGGTGTGCATTGACTTTTCAAACTTGAACCAAACCTGTCCTAAGGACAGCTTCTCACTTCCCAGGATAGACCAGCTGGTGGATTCAACTGTCGGGCACCAGCTCCTCAGTTTCATGGATGCCTACTCTGGATATAACAAATCCCCATGTTTCCACCAAACGAAGAGCACACCTCTTTCATCACAGACAAAGGGTTGTATTGCTACAAGACAATACCCTTTGGATTGAAAAATTCTGAGGCAACATACCAAAGGTTGGTTAACAAGATGTTTGCTGACCTCATCGGTAAGACAATGGAGGTCTATGTGGATGACATGTTGATAAAAAGTCTGAAGGCACACCTTAATGAGATATTTCAAATTCTATGAAAGTATAGAATGAAGCTCAACCATTTAAAATGTGCTTTTGGGGTGTCATCTGGAAAGTTCCTTGGTTACATTGTTAACCAACGAGGCATTGAAGCAAATTCTAAAAAGGTCAGAGTTTTAATTAAAATGAGATCTCCCAGAACCTAAAAGAGGTGCAAAGCCTCACCGGACGAGTCGCAGCCCTGAACCGTTTCATCTCGAAGGCAACTGACAAACGCCTATCATTCTTTAAAATCCTTAAAGGAGGGAACATGTTTCAATGGACAAAAGAATGCAACAGGCTTTGCAGAAGCCAAAGAAGCACATTGGTTAGGCACATCTCCTCTCCAAACCAAAAGACCATGAGGTACTACATTTATACTTAGCAGTGACTTCAAAGGCTCTAAGTTCGATTTTGATAAGGGAAGAAGACAGCCATTAGCTGCCAGTATACTATGTCAACAAGGTACTTCTTGCAGCAGAAACCTGATATCCTGACATGGAGAAGCTGGCCCTCGCTTTGGTGATAGCCTCAAGAAATCTTAGACCATATTTTTAGTCTCACGGCATCCATGTCCTAACAAATTATCCTCTCAAACAAGTTCTCCAGAAGCCTGATGCTTCGAAAAGATTGCTTAAATGGGCCGTAGAGTTTAGCGAATTCAACATCGCATACAAACCAAGAACAGCCATCAAAGGACAGGGCTTAGCCAACTTTTTGGGAGAACTCACCCCCGTACCCAATATTGAACAAGAAATGGAACCAGCTGAACTTCAGATATAGAGGCTCTCAGTTGATAGGTCTTCTGGAGACACAGGGTTAGAGACAGGGATCGTACTGGTCAGTTCGGAAGGGCATAAGTTGATGTGTACTATAAGGTTTGGCTTGAAGGCAACCAATAACGCAGTGGAATATGAGGCTCTTTTAGCTGGCCTTTGACTAGCAAAAGAATTGCAAGTGAAAAGGCTTATCATTAGCAGTAACTCCCAACTAGTGGTTAGCCAAGTTCATGGAAACTTCTCAGCCAGGGACAAAACTATGGTGACCTACGTGAAACTAGAAAAAAGTTTCATCCCTTTCTTTAAAAGGCTCGAACTAATGCAAATACTTAGATCTCACAACGCTGACACTGACGCTTTAGCAAAGCTGGCAAGTAGCAAAGATTCTAAATTACTTATAGTAGTTCCCATGGAACACCTTCCCAGACCTTTGACTGAGGTTAGTGGAACTGTAATTTGGGTAGAAGATACGCCTCTCTGGATGAAGCCCCTCATATCCTATTTAAAATATCAGATTTTACCCATCCAGAAAGAAGAAGCTCAAAAGCTCAGAAGAAGGGCTGCTCACTTTGTCCTCCAGGATAATATATTATACAAGCGTGGGTTCTCACTACCTCTACTAAGGTGCACTGGGGGAGAGGAAGTAAACTATATACTCAGGAAAATCCATAAATGTATCTACAGCAATCATACCGGAGGTTGGTCGTTGGCACAAAAAGTAATGAGGCAATAGTACTATTGGCCCACCTTGAAAAAAGATTCGCTATAATTTGTTCGAAAATGTGACAAGTGCCAGCATTTTGCCACCATCCCAAGGCAGTCTTCACGGGAGTTAAGTGTGGTATTTAGCCTATGGCCGTTTGCAAAGTGGGGAATTGACTTAATTGGACCTCTCCCCAAAGGGAGAGGAAGTGCTAGCTTTGCAATCGTTGCTATCAGCTATTTTACTAAGTGGGTTGAAGTCGAACCACTCGACAAGATAACCGAGTCCAACACTTTCAAGTTTGGTTAGAAAAACTTCATCTGTAGGTTCTGTATCCCTCATTCAATTGTGTCAGATAACAACAAACAATTTGACAACAGAAAGTCAGAAACACGTGTGAGGAATTGGGCATCAAGAAACATTTCTCCTATCCACATCATCCTCAGGTCAATGGGCAGGTCGAAGCTGTAAATACGACAATCAAGTATACCTTAAAAAGGAAGCTTGATGCCTCAAAAGAAGCATGAGTGGAAGAATCACCACAAGTCTTGTGGGCAATCCGAACCACTAGCCAAACAGCCACAGGCAAAACTCCATTCTCCATGGCATATGAAGTCGAGGCTATGAGCTCTGTCGAAGTAGGTATCCCATCTCATAGATGGACACACATCGATGAAATAGGTAATGCCGAAATGAAGAGATGTGGGCTGGACTTGCTTGAAGAAAGGAGGGATGATTTCCAAGTTAGAATGGCCATGTACTAGAGGAAGATGACTACATATTACAATGCCAAGGTAAAAAAGAGGTCCTTCCAAATAAATGATTTGGTATTTCGGAGAGTATTCTTATCCACCAAGGAAGTAGGAGTAGACACCTTGGGACCTAACTGGAAGGGCCCTATTGCATCGAGAAAGAAATTCGGCCTAGAACCTACTGGATCAAAGACATGGATGGAAAGATCCAACCTCATCTGTGGAATATTGAACACTTGCGCATGTATTACAAGTAAAATGTGAGTTACTGCTGGAGGGTCATTCCCAGCCTTTATAAATAAATAAAAAATTTTGTCCAAAAGAAAGCTTACAGAAACTTTACAAAGCGTGCGTCAGCGCATGCCTTCCTTTGACGAGGCTGAACGTCAAGGAATAAGCCTTCACATGGATAAACCATCCACCATGTGAGGAAGCGTGCATCAGCACATGCCTTCCTTTGATGAGGCTCAAGGAAGAAGCCTTCATATGGATGAACCATCCACCATGTGAAGAAACGTACATCAACTAGTGATAATTAGTCAAATTAATTCACCCTAAATTCTAACTAATTCAGTCGCGTTTAATAACAATCAGTTAACTCATATCATTCAATACAGATTTAGCCTAACTTAAAAACTCGATCAAGCTTCATTCAAATTAAGTTTAGCTCATCCCACTTCAGTCTAGACTCAAATCAGCATATTATAGTTAATGCCTAGCCGAGGTCCAATTGAAAGCAAAACTTGAAAGTGATAGATCAAAGAAATTTTTACATTAAGATAGTAAATACAATTGGAGGCCCCAAGGCTTTACAAATATGGCGATCAAAATAAATCTAGCCTATCCCTGGGGAGGCGGAAGGACTTTGATAGGAATGTAAAATGCATACTTTTTCCTCCTTATTTTATGCGCTCGTGTTACTATTTTATGCCTAAATGTACTT
>CAIGRO010256497.1:0-13758 GCA_903798355.1 Fraxinus baroniana
ATGTGTTTTTAAATTATACTACGTTAATTTGTAAAAGTTACGAATGAAAATGTCATTAGTTGTATTTATGTAGCATTGTTGTAAATATTAAAAAAAATTTAATTATGGTATGGAACCGAACCGAACCGAACCGAAAGGAACTGAACCCGAACGGTTCCATAATTATATTTGGACCCGACGGTTCCATCTATTAAATACCCAAAAATTTTGGAACCCGAAATATCCGAACCGAACCGACCAATGGCCAGCCCTAAATTCATTTACTCCAAGCAGCCTGCCTACTTAAAGAAAATGAAATATAAATTAAAAGTTATAAAAATAAAATATTTTTAAGTATTTATAATATTTACCAATTATTTGATTTAATCATCAACTCATTGACTTGTCATGGTAAAAAACTCTACAAGCATAATTGAAAACACGCAATTAACAAACACAAATAAACTAAAAAATATTCAACTAATAAGATTTAATAAAAAAATATAATATATATCTATTATTTGTCTCAATGCTTCATGGAACTCTGTTTCTTCAATGCAAATTCCATCTTGAGAAACTTTCAAGAGTTTAGAATCTTCCCTTAGCCAGTTTTGTGTACAAATTAAGGCTTCAACTGTTTTAGGAGTTAAAGAACTCATAAACGGATCAAGAATGCGTCCTCCAATACTAAAAGCTGACTTAGAAGCAACTGTAGATACAGAAATAGCAAGAACATCCCTTGCAACTTCAGATAAAAATTCAAATCTTGATTTATTACTCTTCCACCAATATAGTCATATCAAGACTTTNGGTACCTAATTTAGAAGTGCTGCACCGACGAGCTGTGAAAAATGGAAATTGCTTAGAGTTTCAAGAGAGAAATGATTTTAGAATTTTATCTCGTTTGAAGGCTTTAAATTTAATTAACAAATTCAAATAGTCATGTAGTTATATCAATTTTTAAGATATAGTTATGGCGGGTGTCCATAATATTTACAAAAACTGCAAATAAATCTCAAATTTCACTGTTTCTTGTCTTTAAAATGGGCTAATGAACTTTAAAATGATTTAAACTTTAAAATTAAAATTATTAAATGATTTGATTTATTTAATTAATTTGTTAATTTATTTAGAAAAAATAAAATAATTTAATTAGTTCAATAAAAAAATTAAAAAATTATTTATTTTCGATTCTTGATCTAGACCCAAGATCCGATCAAAACCCACCGGTTCTCGATTCGAGTACCCGTTCGAGTATTTAACTTATGAAAAATCGTTCGATTCGAGTTCGATTCGATTCGAAATTTTTGTACACCCCGATTGAAAATACAAAATTTGAAACTGGAGGATGATTTGCGAAAGAGTGACAGAATAAAGATCGTGTGCCAAGTATCCAAATTAAAGGGAATCCTTGGTCGACCTCGATAATGGTTTCTTCCACCATTAATTTATCTACTGAAAGTACCCACTAGTATCGTATCGTGTGTACTCTATTTTTTTTATATTCCAAAAATCTGATTCCTGGCCGGGAATTGAAGACCAAGAAATGTCAATGCAACTTCTACAACTGTCAACAATCTTCATGCGTCGAATGCGGCTAAAAATGCGACCAAAAATTTTGACCAGAGCCCATCATTCTGCAAATCTTCCAACTTCTACCTTGCCTGCATCGCCCCTCTCTGTAAACTTCCCCCGACTCTTCTTTTGTATTGTCGTAGCAATCGATATGCACATATTTTCTGCATGTTTATGGGCTCCCTTCTGTGTATCAGCAACTGCCCTTAATCTGGTTTGATTATCTGATTTCAATTAATGTTGACTGGTATTATTATTAGTTGATCCATTCTCCCACAACCTATACACACACACAATACACGATCCATACTAGATACATTTAAATTGAGTTTGTTATTAACATTTGAACTGTGTTATGAACTTAATCTGAAAGTTAGGTTGTTTAGTTTTAGTTGATTTTTTTTTATCAGGGTTGGATTTAACGTGTCTTTTTCAAGTTGGAAGAAGAACTTTGATAGGCCGTGTTCTTCTGATTCGGGTTTTGTCTCACTTGTATGTTTGCCATGTCTTGGTATTTGATGGAAACTTGTTTCAAAATTTGGTGGAACTTTGATGTTCTCTGTCTTGAAGCATCATCTTGGGCTTTATAAATAAGAAAATTGTGCCTATGGCATTCATTTGCTCTGTCAATTTGGAGCTTGGTTTTTTGAAGAATTTCTTGATTTCGACTTCACAGGTGATTGCGGTGATTGATATTGCTTGATCAGAGCGCTATTGTACCTCAAATGAGCACATTGAGTTATGCTATGATAAATTAGGCTTAAACTACGATTCTTGGACTTGGCCAGCTGAGACGTGTATGAGTTGCGTGGAGCTCCGTAATTGAGGATGCCTCCATTATGTTTTGGCCATCATAAATGCAATATTTTTGCTGCATTTCGCTGAAAATGGCATTAGTTTTATTGAGTCTACTATTGTTGGTGCAATCACCAAGCATATCTGCATCTGGGTTGTTGCAACATAGAAAAGCCTGTGGAACATATCACATTAGCTACTTGGGTAATCCTGGTCAGGAATTGTTCTATATTGATGGAAATTTGGTAGACAAATATTTATTCTGCAAGGCTCTCAGAATATATCATGAGAACCATTGCTCCGTCACAAGAAATATTGGAAATCAGTATTGTGGATTGGAATTTTCATTAGGTGTGCCCAATCGAGCAATATTTTTTCATACCTTCTGCTTTCAGTTAAAATATCTCCTTATGAGATGCACACTGGGAAAAGATTTTGTTATTTTGGAAACATTTAGATTGCATACATAAGATTTTTTTATTTTTTATTTTGCTAATAAGTAGTGGTTCATCTACTATAATGCAGATAAGTTGCCTTTGGAGGTGGGAAGAAAATTTTTACGAAAAGTGGTTCTAGAAGGATCTACAGAGCACGTTTTTGATAGAACATCTCAGTTGAAAAGGGATAAATATGCTAATAACCCAATATTAACCCCGAAAATTCTGGCCATGGCAGTACCAGCTTTCTTTGTTTTATGTTGGTCCTTTCTTTGCCCTTGCTTTCAAGCAAGAAAGAGGGAACTTGGCCATACTATTCTGTCCGAGGAGCCAAATTCAAGTGAGTAACATTCGTGGATAAGCTGGTGTGGACACACATACTTCTCATACGAAGTCAGTTTTCTTATATTTATGATTTTGATATATTTTCAATCATGCAAGTCCTTTGGCTTAGCTATGCGTAGTCAATATATAAGAATTAGTATATTTATGCTCACACATTTAGTCCTGTTAAATTTATATGAATATTTACATAGTACTGCACTATTCTTGCAGTGGATTCAATTTCATCTTTAGAAATGAGTTCTGTTTCTGAGAAGATTCCAGCCAGTCCACTGCGAGTGCCGCCTAGTCCTTCAAAATTTTCCATGTCGCCAAAACTTAATAGGGTTGGATCTGTTCATCTTTCTATGAGCCAAGTTGCCAGAGCAACACATAATTTCGCGCGATCACAAATAATAGGTGAAGGAGGGTTCGGAGCTGTCTACAAGGCCGAGCTACCAGATGGCCAGGTCATTGCCATTAAACGGGCAAAAAAGGTATACTTCTGATTCTTTTGCCGGACTTTGAGTTTGCAGCTTCTGCAATACTCTCTTTGGTGTGCGAATAATTGCTCATAACATTGTTTTTCCAAAGCATGGTGTGCCAAAATTATTGCTCAATGATTAACCACAGCAATCAAGTTACCCTTGCTTAAGTGCTTTATATACTAATAAAGAAAGTGACAGCGACAGCTGTTGTAAGGAAAAAAAAAAAAAGTGAAATGATGTTTTACTTAGATGGGCTAAGGCCCATTGGGTTTGAATGAGTGAATGGTTCCAACATGATTGAAAGAGTAATTCAATAGCAATAAGAACAGCAACTATATATGAGAGTGGATGCTGGGCTATCAAGAAATGTATGAAGATTGAGTTTAGTTAAACTCGAGCATTGTAATAAATTTAACTTCTATGATTTTTCATTTTTTGCAAACAATTAGTAACAATTATTTTATTATTTAACTGTGGATTTTAGATTTTCTCTATGCACAGGAATCTAATTGTAAGAAGCCTGAATTTTCATTTCATTTACTTAAGAACATGAATGAGAACTTGAAAGCATTAGCATTGAGCTTTCACTCTTTGAAATATGGGAATTTCAGAATTGTAATTTCAATAAATAATGTAGACGTTTTGGACATTAACAATGGTTAAAAAGAATGATTGTTCTTTCACTTTATTGAACATTCTACGAGAAGATTTTGCTCTGTTATGTGATAGCCAAGAGTGATGCAAAAACTGAAAATGTACTTAATTTTTACGTTTTATATGTGTTATTTGTAGATATTTTCGCCATAATGCTAAGCTAAAAGAGATGTATGTCGTAGCCCACCCATTGCATAGAAAATGAAGAATGGGAACTGAATTTTGGAGTCTTGTATTCATTCGTTCAAGTGTTTATGCTAGAAATAATAATGTCGCAAGGTTTAACGAAGTTTTATGCTGGTTGTCTATCTACTGCAGCCCTCCTCTTTAACCCGAGTTTGAGACCGGCTAAAAATAATAAATAGAAAGAATTTAGAAGTCACACCAAGGTAAAAGGAAGTGAAGCTGTGTTAAGACACTTTTGGTTTTTGTAATAAATTGAAATGATCAAATTGGAATTGCGGGGAAAATCAAAGTGGAAATGGTAGACAATTTTTTTTAATGAGACGTGAATTAAGACAGTTTCCTTGTTCAAACTATTCCCTTTTCCTTTTCCAACATATAATTCTGTAAGTAAATGATGTTTGATTGTTGAACAAAAAAAGAAGGAACACTTTGAAGCGTTGCGGACTGAACTTAAGAGTGAAGTTGAACTTCTGGCTAAAATTGATCATCGGAATCTCGTCAAGCTGCTTGGTTATGTTGATAATGGAGATGAACGTCTGATTCTTACAGAGTATGTGCCAAATGGTACACTTAGAGAACATCTAGATGGTAAACCTCTTAAACTCTTGAGACATCGAAAATATTCTGGTCAGGCGAGTATAACTGCAATATTTTGGCTGATTTCCTTTGTAGGATGGAAGGGAAAGATATTGGATTTCTGTCAGAGACTTGAAATATCCATTGATGTCGCTCATGGCCTAACCTATCTCCATCTATATGCAGGTGATGGCTCTTTCTGCAGAGTTGATTTGCTTTTGTAGATTTTTATCATGAAGAACAGCTACTACAATGAAATTGAAAACTGCCGACGCTCTATGCACCAATACCATGTTATTACCTAGAGAACTACAATTAGGACCTTGATCCTTAAAGAGCTGTTTTGAATTATGAATTTACTCCCTGGTTTCAATGATGTGCATTACAACATTATCTAGACTTTGGCTAAGGTTAAAAGAGAAAAAAGTAAAATTTTGTTTATAGACATGTGTGGATAATTTTTTTTTCTTAGTTTTAATAAATAAATTATTAATTTAAGTAGCTCTTACATTACTTATTTATTTTCAACTTTATTCAATAAAAAATTATTTATTTTTAATCTTACTTGTTTACTATTAACTAAAATTTAAAGCTCATCCAAACACGCTCACTTAAATTCTCCTTGTAATTGCTGCTTCACAGTATAATCATGTTACAATCTTCATGCAACTTCGTCTATTTTAATGTCACTGTCTTATTTTCTATTTTCATGGGGTTCATGTATTCTCTTTGGATCTTATGTAGAGAAGCAAATTATCCACAGAGATGTGAAGTCCTCCAATGTTCTTTTGACTGAGAGCATGAGAGCCAAAGTTGCAGATTTCGCGTTTGCGAGGATAGGGGAGATGGACTCTGAGAAAACATATGTTTCAACCCAAGTAAAGGGCACAATTGGTTACCTTGATCCAGAGTATATGAAGACATATCAACTTACATCCAAGAGCGATGTATTCTCATTTGGGGTACTGTTAATAGAAATTTTAACTGGTCGTCGACCTTTGGATTTGAAGAGACCACTCGATGACAGGGTGACAATTAAATGGGTAATCTTTTCTCTCTTTATACTCGACAATGTTATTCGCATTAGTCATTATGTAAAACCTGTGTTACGTGGAGAATTTGAACCAATAAGACTTCATAATGTTTCTGTTTTGATACTGAACTTCATTATCGGTATGCTTGTTTCTTGTATGTAAACTATTTCTTCCTGTCATTTGAGAAAGCAGAAAGAGATGGACAACCAAAGAGAAATAAGCAAAGAGCATTTTTTCAAAGGAGTATATTACAAGGGGTTGGCTATAAATGCAATTTTAATCTGTAGTCATGGTGTATGATTTATTATTGTTTGAGCTGTTATCTTTTTAAGCTTAATTTCTAAAATTTTAATCTTTTCGTAAGGTTACTTTCTCAGAAAAATTCCTACAAACCCACCCTGCCTGGCCATTTTCACATTTTCATGAAGACCTTAAGCATTTTCCCATCTTTAATGTACTAATTACATCATAACCAACCCAGTCCCCCCAAAAGGAAAACATATGGCCAATGTGCATCCATGTTCCTTAGTTCCCTCGAACTAAGTCTTTGAAAATCATCTAATATGGAATAAATGGCTGGTTTCAGATTAATTTTTGAATAAAGAAAAGATCTGTGGAACTCATCATACACACCGTTTATATAGGCTTTCAGGAAGTATAATGAAGGAAAACTTTTGGAGATGTTAGACCCTATGATGAAGGAAACAGTAGATGAAGAAATACTGGCGAAAATGTTTGGTTTGGCCATCCAATGTGTGGCACCTACACGAGTTGATCGTCCAGACATGAAATCAGTCGCGGAGCAGCTGTGGGGAATTAGAATGGACTACTCGAGAAGTGGAAGGAGAGATTGACAGGTGAGCGTTGAAAACAAAGTTTATATGGTCTTGCTATGGTTTTCTATTCAATCATTATTCTTTATGAACAAAGGACAAATGAGTTAACACATCTTTCTTGATGGATACCAGCCTGTGCTAACAATATGAATCGAAGAATTAAGTCATTTGTAATTGCTTTCTTCTTGTCATCTTTCACTTCCCTTAAACATTTTTTAGGTTACTTCTCTAATTCGTAAGATATGGGTGGGAGCGCCAACTTTGCGTTTTCATGCAATCCCTGCAGTATGTCATAAGAACTATGCTTCTATTGAATGGTTTGAAACATAGCAGAATTGTTTTATTAACAATGAATTCATGGTATTTGAAACGACTTTCTGTGGCTTTTGGTTTTTAATTAGACTGGATTTGACATGACAGTATTAAGAGAGATACGTGATAAAAATTTTGAGTTGTTCATAGTATCCCAAAACGGGGCCTTTTTTTTTTTTTTTTTTATCATTAAATAGTAGCCATGTAGTTTTTTATATTAGACAACCATAATCCTTTATCTTTAATTGTTGGGCAAAAAAATTTGTTATTCGCATATCTTCCAACTTAGCCCCCCACAAGTACAGTCCATGTCGACCAGTCCAATCGAACTTAAAGGTCATTAATGGTCAAATAGGCTCTCAGTGTTATAAGAACCGAAATAGAACGGTTGTTATCGACTTGAAATTCACATTAGACCAATTGAGAGCTCCCTTTGACATGTTCGAAAGAGTCTACCTACCAAAAAGTCCAAACAGGTCAACTTGGCACTTTGATCAAATATCCCATGAACACGGTCGAAGTCAAAACTATAGAAGACGTCGTATATCATCATGACATTACTGAGAAAGTGCTCCTCTTTGACGGCAGTACCACCAACCTAACCAATCATGTACACGACTTGATGGCTTAGGATACAAGCCTAATGCCTAAATGTCATCATGACCTCTCCTTGAGTGAACTCGCCAATTAATCAATTTTTTTCAAACGGGGAGTGGATCACAGTCTTAGGTCAGGACCATTGTAACTAGGACAATAAGCTTTAGTCCATCAACCTATATAATGGGATGAAAGGTGAATGAGAATGTGTCTGAACCAAAAAAAAAAAATAGAAAGAAAGAAAAAAAAAATCTCTATACAATTAGTCAATTACTAAATTCAAGCAATATAACATTTTTTGTTCGGTTAAATCCATATAAGTTGAACAAAAAATTGTCATGTTATTATTTTTGCCATCGACAAGAACAAGTAATTGAATTAAAAAAAAAATCAAAATTTAGTTTCATTAATGTTAAAAAAAAAAAAAAAAAAAAAATTAGAATAGACCGAAATTTTTGATAACCGTGGATGTTCGGACCAGCTTACGCGCACCTCGACTAATTCCACGCGGTCCTGAAGTTTACGGTCGGATACTCACCTCAGTGACCCGAGAGGACTCGAACTGGTGACCATTGGGGAATAATAGACCGAAATAATACTGTTTTAAACTAATTTGTTTTCATTTAATTTATTTACTAGCTGATCCTTGATCTTTTTGGAGTTAATTTACAAGCCAATTTTCAAAACAATTGCCTCTTGAATGATTGAGATAGAGAGAAGTGAGGGAAGCAGTGTACCAATAAATATCTGACATGGATGATGAACGGACATAAAAAGCTCGAATAATGCTCCTTAAACAGACTCAAGAACATGGATGGAGGGATAAGATGCTGTGACAGATAATAATTGAGTGTTGTGCTCGAATAATGCTCCTTAGACAGGCTCAAGGACATGAATGGAGGGATAGGATGTTGTGTTTTTATTTTTTTCAAACTGTTCAATCGTGTGTCGACACGTGATATCACTGTTTTTGCACAATTGAAAAGCTCCACGTTTTCCATTATTCCAATCTTTAGCTCCATTTTGAGATAAGGTTTTTCAATTCAATCCTAACTCCGCCTCTACTTTATTAAAAGCTGATAGGTTCATCACTTTCATCGACAAAAGGAGGTGCACACTGATTAGTCACTATTTGGCTTTTTCTTAATATCTGGATCATACGTGGACGCATCCACCCTAACTTCTGTCGACTTCTGAAAAAGAATAAGTTAATATCTAACATGTTATTCGTTATCTATTATTGGTGGGGGGTTAAAATATCATTCTATTTCATGTGATCTATATGTTCAAGTAAAGTGAAATTATTTTGTTCATTTAATGGCTTTCAGTGTCGCATAAGCTAACGTTGTAACACCAGTGATACTAAATAACATTATTCTATTTATTATAGTTGCGTGATGTAACAAAATCGTAAAAATCTCTATTAAATTGTTGCACGACAACATTTGTTTCTTGGGTTTTTAGAAATTTGAGGTGGATCGTGTTTTCAATTTGGTCACGTGACAATTGAACAAAAAATTTGACGACGCCTTTTGTTATTCAATATTTGATTGTGTAATTATAATAAGCCTTTGATTGGTGAGGCTAAAAGTAGATTTTTAATATATTTTGATAAAATTAAATTGATGAAATATGTGGTTGAAAAGATATGTGAATAAAATTAATTTTTGACTTTGACCTCATATTCTAAATCTCGTTTTTTCTTTAAACTTGTTTTCCCAACCACTCATTTTATGGGATTTACAACTTTATTAACTATACATTTCTGATTTCATCAACATTTATCAAAATCTATTAAAATCGTGATTTTTATCTAAACCAAACATGGGTTTAAATTAATAAGAATTGTAAAAAATTTCCAAAAGAAAAATTGTAAGAACCCGTAGGTCAGGCAAAGACCCTGAACCAGATGCGCTACAAGTTATAGGCTTTAAATAAGATTTTAATTTAGTTTTCTTTTTCAATCACACGTTTCATCAATTTTTATCAAAATTTATTAAAAATCTTTGCATCAGATTTTATTAATTATTGATCAACTACTTAAATCTTCTGTTTCTTGAATATTTTTGTTAGGTACACAAACTGTGGCAGAGGCAAGGACTTGTGAATCCCAAAGCCAAAGGTTCAAGGGACCCTGTGTGAGTAAAAGCAACTGTGCACCGGTTTGCCAGACTGAGGGATTTCCCGATGGCCGCTGTAGGGGCTTCCGCCGCCGCTGCTTCTGCACCAAACATTGTTAATTCTCCCGTTTTCACAGTGGTGGACCGCTGCTGGTGGTGGTGGTCATCAATATTCCTTGAGAAAAATTGTCCTTAAACAAGGGAGCGTTTTCTTCTGAGTCTTTCGTGACTATCAAGTAACGTGTGTTTTAAGTAACTTTGTACTAAACAAATTACTTTCACGTTATATGATTGAGAAAGTCCACCCACTGGACGCGACAAAAAAAAAAAAATCTAAAATCGCATATGTAAGTAGCAATCCCCGTCCTATCCCCATTGATCTTTTATTAAGCTAAGCTTAAAAGTTACCCTTGTAAAAAATAAGTTAAAAGTAACTTTTGTAAGTTAACAAATAAACTTAAAAAAGTACTTGCTACTTTTTAAGCTTAGTCAAATATTATTCAACCATTGCTCACTGAGGTTTAAGCATGAAAACAGCTACAGCGACAGTGAACTAAATCTGCAGGAAAGCAAAATTCATAACCTTAGCAAAGAATTTGAAACTATACTAACTTTATTGTTGTAGCAGTACCAAAAATAGCTGAAATTCAACATCAATGTGGTGCATTTCCGTTAAGCTTATAGTTACAACTATGTAAAATATATTCCATAGTTCAATACATAGAAAAAATGCGGAAAAAAAATCGCCTAAACATAATAATAAGGACCCTTAACGGGTGTATCTCTGGATCGAGGATGAAGGATCAAGTTCAGTACAATGAAAAAACATGCTACAAGGGAAGCCTACTAATGGGGTAAACGAAAGCTATTTGAGGACATGATTAAGATTGTCTGCAGTGATATAGTTGCTAATTTTGCCTATTCTGGGCAAGTATTCGGTCCTGAGGGATCTACTCAGTGGCCGACATTTATTAGATAATTGGTTTAAGAAAAGTTGATACAAAGCAGAATTTCAAGTTGCTGCTTCATATTAGAGAACCAATTCTCTATTTTACTTACCGGACTGCAAATGGATGTATTCTGATGAAGGTTCTTTACTGCATTGAAGATGCAAAAGAATATATTGTTGTGTCATTTAGGAACTCTGCACGTACAAGGCGATTCAAAAAACTCCCGAGCATAGTCGCACAGCTTTACTATAACTCTCTAAATAAGTCTGTCCAAACAAGGAAACTGAAACCTTAACCTTTTCCACCTGCCTCGTGCTGCCAAAGGATGCAAATGCAGGATATGTTCTGGCATGAAATCGTGCCTCGTCAATATACCCACAACTGGAACTCGCTGCGAAAAGCAACAAGACCATTAGAAAACTAGTAGGACCATTGAAGCACCCGAAAAACACGCTTGCAATGCACATGCTTTACATTTGTGGGTGACAACTTATGCACATAGAAGTGGTGCATCATAAAAAGCTGTGATGTGATGGAACTTCGTTCAACGAGAGCATAAAACTTAGTTTTTTTCAGGATCACATGGAAAAAGAGAAAACTTGAAGCATGTTTGGCTAAGTTTAAAAATACAAGTTAAAAGTTCTAAGCTAAATAATTTCTTTCATTTGTGAAAGTTAGAAATAAGTATTTGACGGTAAGGTAACTATGAAAGAGTTCATTTCAAAATAAGTTACTTTTTCACTAAAAGTAAGAAGTAATATATACAAACATGTTTGGAAACAAAAAACTTAATTTGAATTAACTTTTACATTTTTTAAGCATAGTCAAATATACCATGTAAAGAGAAATACTATAAAAGCATGATGGCTGTCAATAGCGAGAAGAGGAGAATCACAGGCAACATGATGATGCATTAATCAAGTAAAACTGAAAGGCATATCAGCATGTGAAATTCTTCAGATGCAGCACTAGAACAGGAAACAGTAAGAAAGTCGATGATTCAAAATATCTTACCCCAGGAACCTTGGGAACAACCAACAGGTGCCTTAAGCCAACTTCCCGGAAAAGCACAAGGGCCTTTGCTAGAGACATTGTCTCTACAACGGTGTAGGGTGTTCCATTGGTGAAAGGATGCAAATCCATGAACATTTCCATCTCTTCATCCGACAACTCTATATCTTCAATTTTATCACCATTGCCCAAACCCTTCTTGGCAAAATCATCAGAGGAAAACTGTACAAAGGCATCAGGGCCAATTGGTGTCGGAGTTCGCAAGAAAGCTTTCTTCTTTAACAATGTGATAAGATGGGCTCGCAGGATTAAACCAAATAGAACTGGAGACTCAGAAAGTGGGGGTTCATCTAACACCGGGAACCCATTATGTCCCGTGGTTTTGAGAACATGAACTATATTACCAACCTTCTCAATGCCATGGAAGATCTGTAGTGGCCCTGTAACCACATCACCAACTGTCAATTGCCTCATGTATGGCTCTGCATGAGTTTCTAAGTAAGGAAAACCCTTCGATTTCATGATGAGGTCATATATATTTCCATTAAATGCATCGGCTACAGTCTTGGAGATAAGAAGAACAATCATTATAAGTGGCAGCAACAATAGATTGTTGGTCAGTTCGAGAATTATCACACATAAAGAAACTGTCATCCTCATAGATCCCCCAAGAAGAGAAGCTGAACCCAAAACAGCGAAGAGGCCATGGTTTAAGTTCGAGTGCCAACCAATTAACATCCCAACAAAACGTCCATAAGCTGCACCTGTCACAATAACTGGCACAAAGAGACCCGCAGGAACCACAATTCCATAACTAAATATGCTGAGGAAAAAGCATGTAACAAAGAAAATTAGCATTGATAAGCGATGGAACTCTGCGTCAGTATCTTTGCTGAAGAGGTTCTTGATAGCATCGTCATTTGTGTTGAAAAAGAGACTTGCGAGATCGTTATAGTAACCAGGAGGACACTGAAATTTCTTGTAATTACCAGAACGCCCGATTGTGGGACAAGGCTCCGATGCATCTGATGGACAAGAACGGCAAGATGCAAGCCATGGTAATCCAAATAGAAGACAGGAAGTGAAAATGGAGATACAGCAAGCCAGAATTATCTTGCAAGCGATTCCTTTTCTGAGATGGAGAAGGAAGAAAATGGTGAATAATACTCGAAGTGATAAAACTGTCAGGCTAAAATGATATCCGATCCACATCATAACAGCAGATAATGAAGCAAAGAATGAAAAGTAAAAATGGAAGTCTTACTCATTTATAAAATTATAAAATCGGAGAACCTTATTTAGTAAAAAATTGTAGATACTTCCTAATATGCCACCTATGATTCCAAGAACGAGAACAGGAGGCACATCCCTGAGGTGATAAGATATGTTTGCCGAGGTGACATCATACATAATAAGACCTCCTTTACCAAATAGTCCACATTTGCCTCTCAAACAGACATCTATTAGAGCCCGAAGCACAATTGCAACAACGGCAGTAGTGAAGTAAGCTCTCCACAGCAGAGCACTTCTCCACCTGCAGAAGAAAATCATGACTGACTGACTTTATTGTGACATGTAAAGGATTCTCCACAATATCACATAGTTTATAATCACCAAAAAATTAACATCATCTAGTGATGCATGCCAATATATTTATACAATGGAAATATCATGCCATAGAATATCAAGCGTTGACCAACTGTGCTCACAAAATAGCTGGCATAGAAAAGGAATAGGACCCGCAGAACAAAGCTTACCATAATTTAGGGTCATATAAAATACTTAGTAAGATTATACAGGAATCAGTGTTATGGACACAGGACTCTCATCACCAGTGTAACTTGCAGCAAAGGGGGTAGGTCAGTATACATATAAATCATTCATTGA
>CAIGRO010256518.1:0-10100 GCA_903798355.1 Fraxinus baroniana
TAACGTCTAAAATTTTGACTTGTCTTTTGGTAAGATGATCTTTATGATGTGATTTGAATTTGTGTCGTGTCGAACACGCATGTCTGTCTATATATACGTGTAGAGAACTGATGCAGAAATCAAAATAGCCCGTTTCATCTCTTTTCCTCTTAACACATTCATCGTTATAGACATGGATTTTCATGTGGCAGCAACTTTTTTCCCGTTTGTCATATATCTTATTTTCCTCTTGTACAAGATTGTTGATAAAAGAAGGAATCAATGCTGTTACCTTATTCATTATGAGTGCCACAAGCCATCTGATGACAGGAAACTCGGCATAAAATTCAGTGGAGACATGATTGCAAGAAACAGAAATCTTGGCATTGAAGAGCATAAGTTTGTTTTGCGAGCCATTGTTAATTCTGGAATTGGCGAAGAAACTTACGTGCCGAGAAACATCATTGAATGCCGAGAGGATTCTTCCACTCTTGAAGATGCAATTGCAGAAATGGACGAATTCTTCATTGACACATTAGATAAACTCTTTGAGAAAACTGGAGTTTCACCGAATGAAATTGATGTGCTTGTGGTGAATGTGGCGTTGCTTGCAGCAGTTCCTTCGCTCTCGGCCCGAATAGTCAGCCATTACAAAATGAGAGATGATATAAAGACCTTTAATCTCTCTGGAATGGGATGCAGTGGAAGCTTGATTTCAATCAATCTGGTTGAAAACATTTTTAAATCCCAAAAAAATGTTTTGGCATTGGTTCTTACGTCTGAATCCATTGCTCCAAACTGGTATACAGGCAATGACAAGTCTATGATTCTTACAAATTGTTTGTTTCGTTCAGGAGGGTGTTCTATTCTATTGACAAACAATCAGGCCCTGAGATCTAGAGCAAAATTAAGATTAAACTGTCTGGTTCGAACCCATCTGGGATCAATCGATGAATCACACACTTGTTGCTTGCAAAAAGAGGATGATCAAGGGCGTTTAGGGTTTTTTCTAAGCAAGAATCTTCCAAAAACAGCCACTCGTGCATTCACCAAGAACTTAATCGATTTAGCACCAAAAGTAGTCCCCTTAAAAGAGCTGATTCGATACATCATCTTGACGATTTTTACGAAAGGAACTCTGAATCTTAAGACTGGGATTGATCACTTCTGCTTGCACCCAGGAGGGACTGCTGTAATAGAACAAGTCAGGGTGAAGTTAGGGCTAAGTGACAAGGATGTGGAGCCATCAAAAATGACACTTCATCGGTTCGGAAACACATCAGCGAGTAGCCTGTGGTATGTTTTAGGTTACATGGAGGCAAAGAAGAGGCTGAAAAAAGGTAACAAAGTTTGGATGGTAAGTTTTGGTTCTGGAGATTTGGAAGATGGTAATGTTTGGGGGGATAAGATTGATAATTACCCCCCAAAAACCATAGCCAATCCTTATATGGAACAATATGGATGGGTTTATGAAGCAAATTTGAAGCCATCAGTTGCTCAATATGAGAAGAATGTATAAGAACACATGAACAGAAGAATATCTTCCCTTTTATGGCATTGGGGGGGTTGTTTAGGGTGCTGCTGCGTCATCCACTGATAAGTATGCATTTCAAGATGGAAAAGGTAAATAAGTGTATCCATAAGGATGTCCATAATGGACACCCAGCTCCCTCCTACTAGAGAGACGCTTGATATGAAAATAAATGTAATTTGTATTTATTAAGGTTGTCAATTTCTATATTTTACTTATGAAGAGCAATAATTTTCGAAAAAAATCCTATGTACATTCTCTGATTATTGTTAAAAATAGCATAGTCAGTAAGTTGAGTCTGAGCAAGTTATGAAATTGACGAGGCTCGTGAGGGACAACACATCTTATATTTGTGAAAGCAAATTCCCATCAAATATGAAATGCATCAAGACAAGTTAAGCCGCCTTCTGAATTTGCTTTTTCTATTGAGCCTGGTTAACTCTCTTTAAATTGAAATTCTTTATTTTTCATACTCATTTTCAATCACACATTTACGTAATAAAATATTTTGTTCGTAAACTAAATTTTTTTCCATACTTTTTAATCACACATTCTCAAAAAAATCATTATTCAAAACATCATTTTCCTCCAATAACCATCATATAGAGGCTGAATAAGATGGATACTTATAAGTAATCTCCAGCTTAAATTCATGGAAATGATCACGATGTGTTGATTTTCTCTCCTGTACTAAATGAATAGAAAAAAGTCGAACAAGTAACCTTCAATCGAATTATATATCAATCATTTAACAACATTATGCTGATTTCTACATCACATGAAAAAAAAGGACATGATGCAAATCACGCTACTCAGACTCAGTGGGCATAGTTCACTCAACAATACACAATCACAAATGCACTGTCTCAACTTCCTGATTTTGCTATACATTAAAATGGTACATAGGCGATTGGAAAAAATTAGATGAAAAAGGTAAATTATATTTTAAACTGACAAATGGTAGAGTGTCATTTAGTATTATGTAATTCCTTTTATAAATCTTGATATACATGCAGTAAGATCCCTCAACTCCCAATGTCCTATGAGCAAGACCATTTGGTCAAGCTAACTCAATATTCAAACAAGTTAATCACTCTAAGCAACATTTTCATATGCGTTGTTTAAAAATTACTTTTTCTATTTTGTTTATGTTTGGTTCAGCTAAAAAAGTTAAATTAAAATTTAGCCATTGTTTAATGGAGATTAAATTAGATTTTCAGTAGATTTTAATAAAAGTTAATAAAATGTATAATTGAAAAGTTGTGGAACTCGTGAAATATGTTGTTAAAATTAATTATCGACTTTAATTTAAATTAAAATTTAGAGTGATTTCCACCAAACAGTGGCTTAAGTTAAAGTCGATGGTTAATTTTAAATACATATTTAGTCAAATTTTAAGGTTTGCTAAAAATCTAATTTTTATAAGAACCAAGTATGTGCATGACTCTTTAAATATAAAATTTTATTTTAAAGACTCAGTCCTTAAAATTACGCTTAAAGAAATTTTTAAAATTATCACTTTAAAATAAAGGATGAGTTTGGAGAACCAAATTCACTCTTTATAATTAAAGAGCTTTGCTACTTGTACATAATTTTATGTACATCAAGGTGTTCACCCCCTCACATGGGGGTGAGACTGACTTGGATATAATATTTTTTATTCAAGTGGATCCCACCTTCATGTGAGAGGGTGGATATCTTGATGTACAAAAAAATTATGTACAAGTAGCACAACCCAAATAATAAATAAATTTTGAGAAAAGTAAAATTAAAGTGTTAAAGATAAAAAGTTTGTTGGGAATTTCTTGGACGTGTTTGGGTCTAAAAATATTTTAAGGAGCAGTTAGAATTTCATAAAAACTTCAGTTACTATTTGTGAAATTTATTCACAGACCACACCCGAGAAGTCCCCTCCTTCCCCAACCCAACACGAACAGTACTATTGTCCGTCATCAAACCCTAATAGATCAAAACTAAAATTCACAGAAGATGACAACTCCAAAACCACCTCCATTGCCGAACTCCAAGGAGCTCATCTCCACTATTATCAACCTCTTGAAGTCCACCGCAAAAGGCCATCCCAATTCGCCATTATATGACACTCTTGCCCCATTTGTCCCCTCCTTAACCCCAACCATTATCCACTCCATTCTTTCCTCCCCTTCTCTCCACCATTTTCCTTCAACTCTTCTATCTTTCCTCACATTGGTTCATTCTCATACCCCACATTCAGCCCCTCTACCTATTCCCCCTCTTCTTTCGGTACTCTCATCCCTTTTATCTCATCAGAAATTCACGTATGCCAGAACAATTCTCCAGTCCCATATCGTCTCTGATCATCCCCACCACCATTTACATCGTCACCTCCTCCACCCTTGGCCGTCCCTTCCACCGCCATCGAAGGCCCTCTTGGATACTTCTATTTCGGCCTACTGTCACTCGGGATGGCCCCACCTTGCTGCCCAGGTTTTCAAGAAAATGAAGCGCCATGGCCGCCGCCCCACCGTTTTGACTCTCAACACTTTGTTGAACTCTCTGGTAAAGAATTCCTCCTCTTCACGGTCTACTGATTTTTGCAAAGAATTGTTTAATGATGCTTTAAAACTTGGTGTGGTCCCAAATGTGAATACTTGTAATATTTTGATTAGTAGCTTTTGTTTAGAATATAAACTTAAGGAGGCAATTGAATTTTTGAAGAATATGGAGAGTGAATTTAGGTGTAAGCCGGATAATGTGAGTTATAATACGATATTGGTCACGTTATGTAAGAAGGGAAGATTGCATGATGTGCGTGATTTGTTGTTCGATATGAAGGAGAAGGGGCTTTCGCCTAACAGGAGTACGTACAATATTTTGGTTCATGGGTATTGTAAGATGGGGTGGATGAAAGATGCTGCTAAGGTTATTGAGTTGATGAATCAGCATAACATTTTCACGGATTCTTGGACATATAATATGTTGATTGATGGATTTTGTAAACAGGGGAAGATTGATGAGGCATGTAGGTTGAGAGATGAGATGGAGGGGTTGAAACTGTTGCCCGATGTGATTACTTACAACACTTTGATAAACGGGTATTTTGAGATGAAAAATAGTTTTGCAGCTTTCAAGTTGATAGAGGAAATGACAGAGAAAGGAGTGAAGTCCAATGAGGTTACTCATAATATCTTGATTAAGTGGTATTGTAAGGAAGGGAGGATGGATGAAGCTAGCGAGACAGTTAGGAGGATGGAGAAAAGCGGATTTTCACCTGATCGTATTACCTTCAATACTTTGATTAGTGGGTTTTGTAAGGCAGGAAATTTCTCCGAGGCATTTACGATGATGAATCTAATGGGTGGGAAAGGTTTGAAAATGGACACGGTGACACTGAACACTGCTCTGCATAATCTGTGCCAAGAAAGAAAGGCTAATGAGGCATACAATTTACTGAACATTGCTCATAAGAGAGGTTATATATTGGATGATGTGAGCTATGGCACTCTGATTGTTGGGTATTGTAAGGAAGAAAATTTGGATAGAGCTACGAGGCTTTGGGATGAAATGAAGGAGAAAGAGATTATTCCTGGTATTTCTGCATATAATTCTCTAATTCTAGGCCTCTGCAAGTCGGGTAAAACTGACCAAGCGATAACTAAGTTGAATGAATTATTGGAGAGTGGATTGGTTCCAAATGAGACTACATACAACACAATTATTCATGGGTTCTGCTGGGAAGGGAATCTGGAGAAAGCATTTCAATTTCACAACAAGATGATTGAAAAATCATTTAAGCCTAATATCTACACATGCAACATTCTTCTTCGTGGGCTGTGCAAGGAAGGGATGCTTGAAAAAGCTATAAAGCTCTTCAACACATGGAATTCGAAAGGGAAACAGATTGATGCAGTAACCTACAACACCTTAATAACGGCCTTATGCAAAGATGGGAGACTCGAGGATGCTTTGGGCCTTGTTGCTGAGATGAAAGAAAAAGAACTAACTCGAGATAGTTATACATATAACGCTCTTGTTGGTGCTCTCAAGGATTCTGGAAGAGCTAAAGAAGCAGAGGAGATAATGTTAGGAATGATAGAAGGTGATATATCATCTCAACAGCCAATGCACATGGATGACCGACAAGATGTGGTTGCTGGTGAACCTTCAGATGAATCAGATTCAAGTTCTATAGCCTACTCAGAACAGATTAACGAGCTTTGCACTGAAGGGAGATACAAAGATGCCATGCATATTTTTGGAGAACTGAAGCAGAAGGGCATCACTGTAAATAAATCCACCTATATTACTCTAATGAATGGACTGATAAAGAGGAAAAAGAGTACATTGAAGGCATTTTGATTGTTTTTTGTTGGTTACAACCCTTGACTGTATCAGATGCGTGCTTTCTTTCACACGATCTTGGCAAATGTGCATCAGGCAACAACTCCAGGCACGTATTTTTTTCTCTTCCTTTCATGTGAGAGAAAATCATTAAGAATGATCATTTCATGCGAAAATCTTAAATTGTGCCAAGTGTTTATGATTTTTATGCACTAGATATATAGTTTCTAAAGAATGGTTAATATGATATAGCGCTAAATTGTTTTAATGAAATACTGGAATAATCACATTTGTAAGAGAATTTTTTGTGCCTACTTATGGCTCATTTATGGAGCGCATATATGACTACAATTGCGAGTGGCGGTGAGTATTTCAACGTATCATATAAATTTTGGTTATTCCCCTTCTTGCAACTTCATAATTTTGCATACGCTGTCCTACATTAGATCAAATTAGGAGAATGCATTAGCAGTATTTTATAAAGATTCCTGATCATTGGTCTGTACAAGTTTATCTTCATACTGTTCGCCTTGAAATTTGCCGCAGTAGCTGTAGGCTGCAGCTGAAGAGCTCGGTCCATTTAGCAACTTGACAGTGGGTGAGTCATGCTCAGAACAAACTATTAACTCTGCAATAATAAATGCTTTAGTGTGCAACTCCTTTCTTGGTTTTGGGAGTGTAGTTCAACAAAAGGTTTGTGGTTCTAGAAATAGTCTGATAGGGAGATCCGGGAATGTGTTGCCTCCTCGAGTTGAAGATATCTCCAATAGCAACAGTGCTTTAGCTGCCAAATTTGCTGTCAGTAGTGCCTTGGGTTGTGAGATACTTGATACAAGTTTTCTAGATTTCATTGCTGATGTTATACGTGACCTTTTAGAGCACAATCTTTTGTATGAATTTGAAATAGTGCTTTGCTTTTCTGAATTGCACCATCTTTTTTGTATCTGAGAAGGTTTCCACATAGTATATGATCGAGTTCTCAATATATGTTTTGGATTGCATAACATTAATACATTATGTGGCATTGTTCAGGGCTGCATGGTTCTATAAATAGCAATGGCAACTTTACTTGCTCACTCCCTTCTAAAGATTAGGAAGGAGATTTTATTCAACCCAACAAAATGACAACTTATGTTGATATTTTTCAACATTCTAGTTGTTTGGATCCAGAAGATGATTAAAATTGTTCTGAGGACAGTGATTTCAAACTTTATGCTCCCAATTATCTCCAATAGCAATTGATGGAGATGTACAAGCAGGGGAACCATATTCTGCTCATACATTATTGAAAATTTTATCATCCGATTGCCTTCTGCCCCAAGAGAAGAAGTTTAAAGATATGAAGTAACACAGAGGCTTGTATTTGAGGTAGAGTGATATTAATTTATTGTTGAGGGATAATATTTCCCCCAAAATGGTAGTGGTTTCTCCATCCAAATTGAGTTACTATGTTTGACTTCAATTGTTAAATGAATTTTCTTTGGAGCCAAATTTTATAAAAAAATTTTATTCCAGTTTACGCTCCTGTTTGATTCTCATTATTTTCAAAATACATCTTTCTTTCTTCTTTTGAACCATATTCTTCAATAAAATAATATTACACGCAAACCAAAAACTTTTCCATAATTTTTTAACTACACACTCTCTATCAATTTACTATTCTAAAATTCATGATGGGATTTCTCTAGTCTGGAGATGCTGTGAAATTTAGGGCTATTTTGACCAAATGGGAAACTGGATTTACATGAGCAGATAAAGTTCAATTGAAGTTGTAAATATTGCCAAGTAGTTGGCATTACCATTTGTCTTGAAGCTAGTCTCTAATTGTTATAGACCTCTGAACTTTTGATCACACAAAATCAAGTGCGAAGTGTGCTATAAATGTTGCCATGCTAGCATGTGCTGAATATGGCTTGCAGATTATGGTCATATATCACGACGGAGGCTGACTTTATCATGTTCTTCTTGTTTCCATCCTTGTCCCTATCTTTGCTTGTTTGGAGTGTTCTGAATCGTGTATGCATTGTGAATCACTATGTAATATAGTTTCATCATTGTCGTAACAGGGAGGGTGAAGCATACATGTTGTCGATGTCTTAAAATATTTGGCATCTACAAGTTGGGAGTTCAATTGTGTGACACCTGTCAAGCTATATCTTAAAACATTCTGGTTGTCTGAAAAGCTTTTTCAGTTTTCATCTGCACCTTGCTTTGAGATAGTTGATTTTGCCAAGATTAAGTTCCATTGGATAGCATGCTGAAGTTGTAAATCTGATTTACTTATGCTCAGTGTGATGATTTGAAGTGTTGTATGTGACAAAAAATGGATTTGAGATTGGTCTTGTTACTTATTCCCTTTGTTTCATTGTTGAATAATAATGTTCATGCCGAACATGAAAAAGAAACTTCACAAAGGTCAAGAACTGCTCCATGATGGAATGAAGGGAGTGAGGTTATAGATGGGTCAGGCACAGAGCATATTTTTAGTTCTGCAATTAATAGTAATTAAATGGGTGATTGGAAGGGCGATAACAACCGAGTTTCTATGTCAACAGTCGCATTTTTCACAATGGCAATGGCTGCAGCTACTGATTTAGGTTCTGTGCTGTTCTTTTTTGTGGAGCTTGATCCTCATTTGGCTGGAATATGTAATGGGATGGCTGCAGGAGTAATGTTGTCAGCTAGCTTTGACCTTATACAATGACGTGGCCATGGTAATGGTAGTTGAATTGTGTTGTGTTCAGTATTTGGGCTGGTGGCATTTTCATTTGGCTTTGCAAGAAGGTACAGCCTTTCATCGCTAGCAATTTTCAGCTTTGCAATAAGTGGTTGTCTGTTAATTTGGGCACCACTTTCTTTTCTTCATATTTGAATGAATACGTCCGTTTGCTAAGGTGAGCTTTTTTTTGACCAGTTGGGGTAACTTGCATTTGCGTCTAATGTGACCAGACGTATGAGTCAGAATTGTGTATTATCATACATTCGTACTGGCTAAAATAAGTTGGTGTATGAAGTACGACTGGAATTCCAAGCTGTAGTAGACAAAATCATGAAACCAAAAATGGAAAATAATGGAGGGGTCAAGTAAGCCCAGTGAAGCATGGTCATGGTTGATGGGGACGAATATAGTAAATTCTTAATGCAAATAGTGTTATATATGAAATCTATCATAATACCGTTCTTCATATTTTGAATCTTTTGAACTGATAATCTGATCATTGCAATTCTTCTCTGATTTGCAGATAATGAGTGACGGCGATGTTTACACCACTCATTCAGATAAAGTCGTTCCAAACTGTAAGTGCGTCTTTGCTGTGAGACGAGAGCAAAAGAAAATATTTAGTGGATCAACCCCATTGCCTATATGCTTGCGTATGTGCTTGACTTGTTTTTCAAGCAGACACAGATGAAGAAATAGAAGGATTTGATATTTTGAGCTTATTTCACTGGTTCTAAGGAGCTGAATGAATACGTCCTTGTTTGCTAAAGTGAACTATTTTTTCTGACCAGATGACTCATTTTGGCTTATTAGAATGTTAGAAGTCTCTTTGTTGCACATAGGAAAGACAAGACCTTTGGGAAAGATCAGATGGGCATTTTGGCTAAGCTTGAAATATTGACTTGGGGTACAACTTCAAGTTGAGACATTTGTTTAATATCATCAAACAAACATCTATGCCTGATATAGTGCGAAATAAAGAAAAAAATATTTTATTCGCTCCCTTCTTTCATGGTTGTGACTTCAGAGGAGTGCTGTGTTTTTATTTCTGGGGTTTTACATTGTTCCTGTTTTTTTTGATGTATTGTTCTTAATTTTATTCTCTTCATTTGTCATCCCTTAACCAAACGGGTCGAAGAAGCATAAGACAGACCTTTCTTTTTTCTTGGGTGCATATGACAAGTTAGCATTAAAAATATATGAACTTCTGCTTATTTTTCCGGATGCTTCATGCAGTGTATGATTTGCTAAATTTTTGCAGCTAATTGCTGCATGACTACGTCGGTAGGAATTTTTGCTTGCTGCTGCAATTTAATTATTTCTTTTAGTTCTGTAAAATATGCATTAAAAATATAGTTAATTTACTTATTTCAGCAGTGTTTCCTATCCTATCCTATCCTACTATACTAAAAGAGGGAGTTTGTGGGCCCCATCGTCCACCACCCTTTTCGCTTTTTTTTTTCTTAATAATCTGTTGCACCGCCTCACCGACTGCTGGCTATTTTTCTATTTCCTCTGCAAAATCCATCAATTCATTTCTAAAATTCCCAG
>CAIGRO010256542.1:0-13675 GCA_903798355.1 Fraxinus baroniana
CGGAACTTCATTACGACCCTTTGTATTAACCGATTTGATCCCAAATAGATTGTCGTAAGAAGTTGATGAAACATCATTTGGTAGTATGCCTATCATAGAATCAATGTTTGCTTGTTACTTGTTCATAAATATTTCAGCCTCCAGTTTTGAGTGTACATCTTTCTCAACTCCATAGAGAGAAATCCCGCACTAAATACTTTGATACCCATGAGTTATGGAGTTGAACCTTCAGGTTGAGATATACTTGATGTTGCATGTGTTAGGGTTGACGGTAAAATGGCTATGGCTTGAAACAAACTCACACATTTGGCATGAGTCTTTGACGTCTTGATAATCGTGACATTGTTAATCTCGTGTGGTATTGAGTTTGAAAAGGGCATGACATGTTGTTAAATTAGAACTTAACAATTTCACTTGTGATATAGATCATTCATTCATTCATCTTGATCTGTATTAAATTGTTAGAAACTAGCCATAAGTAAGTTGGGGGTGTGATAATAGCACATTTATTACATTTTTTCACCTATTAATATTTACGTTTCTATGATTATTTGAAGCCTAAATGCACTAAGTACTTCTATATCTTGGTTTAGGTTGCAAATGGGTGAAAACCGTGGAAAATGGAAGAAACAAGTAAAAAAAAATCAAAATGGAAGAAAGTGGGACTAAGAGAAAATACTCTAAATTTGTTTCCAACCTTGTGATAAAGATTCGAAAGCGATAGAGGTCAATTGGATGAAAAAATGAGTCAAATGGATGAAATAAAACCAAAACATGATCACAAATCAGCTTTCAATCTGAAAAGTTTTGCACCGATTTTTAGCCTCATATTAAGACCAGTTTTTGACATGGAAGTTAGCTTTCCAACGCAACTTGAATCGGCTCAATGGACATCGGTAGAGAAAGTTATAGCCCAAACATACTGCAAGGCATGTTCCTCACCTGCAGGAGAGGCACACGCCTTACATCAAGAAGGCTCAATTAAGGCTGCCCAATTCCTTAAGGCAGGCGCCCGAAATAACACTAGGCGTGCGTCTCAAACCAAAACGTGAATTTTTTTCCATTTTCTTTTTGATTGAAACACGTATGAAAACCTAGTTTTCTACCATATTTAGGCCCCAAAACATTCCAGAAAGCCCACAATAGATCTCCTATCAATTTTCTCTCAAATTTAGCTTAAGAACTCAATGGAAGGCTAAAGAAATTGGTGAATCAAGGGAGGAACTCATTCGGATTCGGTGATTTCACGTCTTATTCGTACTTTATGGTATTTGTTTTACTAAATACTTCTAGATCTAGATTTTCATCTTTATAAGTTAATTATGAAATTGATTTAACATGTATTAATTTTTTTCATAGAATCAATCTCGTTTTTTCTATCAAATAATTGAACTATGTGTTGAATTTCTATTTCAATAAATCTATTGGTGTGATCCTCTATTTTCTTATGTTATATGTATATGAATGATTTATAATCTAATTTCAATATATGATTGTGAGAATTGTTAAGAGAATCTAGAATTTGTGAGTAAAATTATGAATTAAATTGGTCTTGATTGCTAAATTTTCCGATTAGAGTACCGGGATGACGATCTCTAATTGTGTCATCAATTTGAATAAACGATGTTGAATGATATGATCCGAATGAAGGAATTCTGATACTTCACTGCCTTAAATCACTTAATTTTATCTCACTTTTTTTGATATTAATTTAACGATCAACAATTCAACTCTTCCACAAATTTAAGAGGACAATTCATCCCCTTTGGAACCTTTGATAACTTTTCCATCTCCATATGGATGCGACACCTCAAAGCTATACTACAACACCACGTAAATCTTTGGGCGTAATCAATATGTTTGAGCCTCATTTTATCAAAAATTCATTTTTTTTTTCAAAACTCATTTTCAACAACACATTTTCCAATAAAATAATATTACACGTAAATAAAAAAATCTTCTTGTATAACCACTTATTCTCCAAAAATTATTATTCAAAAATGCATTTTTTTTCCTCTCAAAATGGAGCTCAAACAAGTGCTTAATCTCTGAAATATAAAACTTTCCGTTTTTTTTTTTTTTAATTCTTGTAAATTTGAAATGACACATTTAACAATTTCATATAACCAATTACTATTTTCTCTCTTCCTAATTTCTTTTTAAGCAAAAAATATATAAGTTATTCGAGACAATTTCAAATGCCTAGCTCACTCCTAAATTGTCGAGGAAACATTCTTCTTATGCGAACATGTGCATGACGTCAAGTTTTTCAAGACAATTCATTAATTTGCGATGGTTACAATTGTCTAGAGCACTTCTAAATTGTTGAGAAAGCATTCTTCTTATGCAAATATTTACATGATGACATGTCTTTTTAGAGTTGTTTTTATTCACAATAGTTATAACAGTCTAACTCACTCCTTAATTGTCGAGAAAAATAGTAAACTTTAGCCTCTATTTGAGTTTCATTATTTACAAAATCATTTTTTTCAAACTCATTTCCAATAACATTTTTCAATAAAATAATTTGTACATAAATTTAAAATTTTTTCCTACTTTTTAACTAAAATTCTCTGAAAAATAAAAATTACAAACTTATTTTTTTGTGAAAAATGGGGCTCAAACTGACCATTTTACTAATATTCCCAAAAGGTAGCCATAATTTCTCACACAAAACCCTGGGAAAAAAAAATCGCACAAGATTTTCACATTGGAAATACGAGTCTTTCGAATATGTAAGTACAATTTTGGTCTTCTGCGCGCAGGAGATAAAAAAATATTTTTCCTCATGTGTCAGGGCAGGTCGATTTCCGTTAGGAGCGTTGCCCCCGAACCCGCTTCTCCAAATACTTTGGAGGTAAATTTTCTTTAACATATCAAAACTTTACTCTGATGAAACCTATAAACCATTGTTTCATATATTAATTCCAACTTGATTGAAATTGAAAAAGGCACCAGATTTTAAAATAAGCTTGACACAGCCAGTGACATTATTAAATTCCATTTTCTAATTTTATCTATTATATATACACTAACATAATCTCAAAAATAATACAGCCCATGCATTGCATGAGCCAAAACTAGTNATTATTAAAGTCAATTTTCTAATTTTATCTATTAAATAAACGATAACATAACCTTAAGTTTAAAACAAAAAAAAACAAAAAACAAAAAAAAAGGTTTTGTTCTATCTGAGATGACACATGAATAAAAAAAAAAAAAAATTTTGTTGTATGTCAGTATTCGTTACCTAGAAGATTTGTCTTCAAAAAATCTTTATCTTGAAAACATTAAGCATGCTTTTGGTTAGTTGTTTTCAAATTGTTGTTAATTTTAAATTTTGCAAAACACTCAAAACTTGTTTGGTCTGATATTTTTGAAAATAAATTTTTGAAAAATAAAGTTAAATTTATAACATAAAACTCAAACTTTTGAGTGTTTTTGTCTAGTTTGATATTTTCGAAAATGGTTAAATTTATAATTTAAAAGTCAAAACGCATTTTTCACGTTTTAAATATATTCAGTGAAAATTTGAAAACACTCAAAACATGGTAAATAAGTTTAAAAATGTATTTTGAACACTAAAAACATAGAAAATAAGCATTTAAAATTAAAAAATTAATAAATAAAAATATAAAATTCTAAAAAATATATTAAAAAATAAAACAAAGATGCCATAAAAATCCTAAATACTAAGATTCTAAAATTAAAAAAAAATAAAAATAGAAACATAAAAATTATAAAAAAATAAAAATAGTTATTAAAACACTTAAATGGTTATTTACATAAAAATTTTAGTAATTAAATGAATATATTTAAAAATTCTCGATTCACGTCATTAATTTTTTATTTTTTATTTCCTATGATTTATCAACTCAATTTATTATTCGTTCTTGTCTTACTTTTGTAGTGAGAAAAAAATTGCAAAATTTATCAAATATACATATATTACTTATTAATATATATTTTTCTATTTTACTAAATAATCAAATTTCATAAAATAATATCTCAACATTTCACTACAAACATGTTTTCTTGTCCATAAATTTGAATCTTCCAAAAAATATACACACTAAGATTTCTCAAAATTTCTACGAGGGTTGTCAAATTTCTAGAAGAATACAAAAAGAAGCCGCATATTTAGATTTTAAATTTATTTATCTTTTATTAGGATAAAATTGGTCCTTTAAAAAATAAACGAGGAGAATTGAAAATAGTTCCAACCCAAATGTTCTCTTATCCTTCAAGTTTTAGTACACTGAACTGAAAAGAAATACATCTCATGCTTCTCTCCCTGAATTATATCCAGGAAAACATCCCAAACATAGTGAAAGAAAATAACATTGCAAGCTATCATGAAATGCTAAGTTACCAGTCTATCATTGATGATTTAAGGAACTCAACATCTATGATAAATGATGATCACAGGGAAAGGTCTTTCACATTCACCACCTTATTAACTCGCACCAATATCATTACTGAAATACAGTTTCCTCTTGGAAAGGGAAATCAAAGTAACAAGTCATTGAGAATTTCAGATTGGAAGATCTAGCGAAAAATGCCAAAGAGTTCCTCAGTCGCGAAATTCATCCATGAATCCTTTGTGGAATTCAGTCAGGCGAGTCACAATTGCCGGTATTCTGTCCTCTTGAGGTAATATTGTGCACCTAAAATGCCATGTTCCGGGCACCTACCACATAATCAACACAACACAAACAACAATTATTAGGGACAGCTTGTAAGTTGTAATGAGAAGCATAGGCAAGTTCTTGACAAGCATTAAAAATTTCCGAGGTGCTATATTACATAGTTCACGTGTAAGTTGGGTAGTAATACCATATTTAGGGTATTAGTAGCAAGTTTGATATATGTTATCATCTAGTGAACAAATCATTTATGTACCACGGTTTTATCTTGAGATAAATATCCACACACATTATAAAATGTTTGGAACTTAACATCATGCATGACATCATAGCACAAGTTAGAGATTTTTATCCTAATTTTGGATAGTAGTATACGACCTAGTGTGGAAACAATTTGCATCCATGGTAATTAAAGTAAAACTACTATAGGAAATGCTTGGTGTCATATAAGTGAATTGAATTGAAGACGTGTGGCAATCTCACTTTATAACATGCAAAAACAAGACAAATTTCCTTGGTTTAACCTAGTCCTAAGTGCACAAATTCCAAGGTATAAATCTGTCTTCACACTACATCTATAATATCGTTGCAAAGATTTTGTCATGTGATTTTCAACGAACTTTGAATGGCTCAAAACAAACCATCATAGGATAAAATAAGTTGGACAAATATTCTAATTAAAATTGCCAAACTAGACACTTGCTTTAGTTAAAAATGGTCATGAGACATTTATTATCAAGTCCTTGATCACCACCATATAATAATAACATAAATCTTACAACAATGTCAACTACAGAGATAAAGTGTTGGTCGTGTGTTAAGAGCCATGCGAAGGATTTTGGGTTGGGTAAAGGGGAGGCTACACCATGTAATTTAGTCCAGTGAACTGGGAAAAAAATGTCATCTAACACGATCATTTAATATTTTAGTATTATCAACGACAATATTGAAATCCTATGGTCTCCAAGGTCCTCAACGCCCTCATTGTTCAGGCTTCAGGCTCATCTTTCATGTTATTCGACCCAAATGATATTTCAAATCTTTTATGGAGAGTTTTTTTTTTTTTTTCCCTTTTAAAAAAATATATGACCAGTAACAACAATTTAAGCATGGAATTATATTAGAGAGAGACATTTCATAAATAAAATTTACCTGTCCAAACCCAGAACCAGGTACAACTACTATTCCAGTGGCATCAAGAAGACGACTAGCGTAAAATGCATCTGGGGCCTTGTTTGCAGATTTTGCTGCTTCAATCGCTTTCTTTGGCAGTTCAATACGAGGAAACAGATACATTGCTCCTTCAGCTCTGTTGCATGTCACTCCTTCTAAACTATTCAATGCAGCTTCAAGTGTCTGAAGATCAAAGAATGGAAAAAGAACTAAGAATTGAAAGGAAAAAAGAAAAAAAGATGGTCGCTGAAAACAAAAGTTGTATCAAATCTAATAAATTGGTAATGTGATTGATGTCCAATTGTTAAATTTTGCTTATTACATACATCTCCAGTCTTCACAAAACGTACCACGTTAATCTATCAAAGTTCAGAAGACAGTTATTTGCTGTTTACATGTATTTAACATACTACCATGTTATCAGTTTATTCAACAGAATGAAAAGGAAGTTTGATAAGACAAACCTTTGCTCGCCTTGCTAGGGATGACAGGATTGCATCTTTCTCAGCAAAATAAGACTCGTAGGACTCGTCTCCCACCTGTACACATTAAATAAGAATATTTATTGCATTATTGGGAGACACGTAGATGCAATGGTTTGGAGAGAATGATTAAACATCTAATTGATGCATTAAAGAACTTGGCAGTTAATTCTGGACATAAGAAAGGATAGTCCTTGACATTGGTAAAGAAGAAGGTGGACAGTTTTCAAATTAAGCCCTTGTTTGAGCCCCTTTTTTGGGCCAAAAAACATTTTGGAATAGTATTTTGTTGGAGAATGTGTAGTTAAGAAAAAAAAGGAAAAACTTTGGATTTGCATGTAAAATTATTTTATTAGAGAATGTGTGGTTAAAAATGAATTTTTGAAAAAATAGGGGCCGAACATAGGCTAAGACATTTAACTTTGCATGGACTTTTAAAGCTTAATGGTATGATGCTGTATATTTCTTTTACGGTGTATAAAAGTAGAACATCTAGTATCTTCTCTCTCTTTTTTTTTTTTCTTTAAAAAAACTTAGGTTTTCATATGGGTAAAATAATTACTTGACAGACTTTTCTTATTGGATTTCCCAAATGAGTTGGGTTGACCGAGTAACTCTTATAACTTAAACAAGAAATAATAGTTAAAGTAATTCTAACTTGTTAGGTGATGACATTGTCTAAAACCATCAAGGAAATGAGCATCTGCTCAATTTCCTGAGATACACATTATGTGGACAATGGCTGCCAAGAATTTTCAACTTACAACCACATCCGACTTATCAATCATCCAACTTTACTTCACATCCAACTCATCGATCATCTCTGCATTCATTTATCTTCTAACTGGCACAAGGCCAATGCTGAATCATTTTCCAAGAACTCCTGGAATTTTTTCCGATTGTTTGTATGGTGTAGAAATTATTAGCCTAAGAAAATAATAACCAACCTTAGGGGGGCTCATGACAAGGCTTGAAAGAATCTGACCGGATATGTTAGAGCAAAGGTTTACAGATGCTACTTTGTATATTTGCTCCCTTACATTGGGACTAAAACCAGTGACTTCCATGTAACCTCCTCTCTTTCCGCACTCTCCATGATACCCTGGACCAATGAAGAACAAAAGCTCGTTAAGTTTGAACTGGTTCCTTAATGGGTATTACCACATTTTGCTAGCTTTGAGACTTTAACAAGTAATTTCTAATATATAGAGGTTTTTAATTGATTTAAACAAGCAAGCAAGTTATTTGGACAAGGTAAGAGTTACTTTCAAATTAAGTAACTATTTAGCTTCAAAGTAAGAAAGCAATTTATCCAAACATGTTTAGAAACAAAAAAATCAATATAATAACTTTTCACTGGACTTATCGTTATACTCTATGTGATGATGTGATCACCATACCTTTAGATACAGACTGGAAAGATACCAGGGAGATGTCTTTCTCGCCATACCCCATAGTCCTGGAGACTTTCTTAAACGAATGGAACTGCTTGTCAGGCACATAAATATTTTCCTGGTACACCTGTGCAAGCCAAACAACACCATCAAAGATCATCATTTATGTAAGGTTAGTAACATAAAGGCAATGCAGAGGCAATGTCAAAAGGAATATATTCACCTCATCTGCCAAAAGAACAAGCTTCTCTTTCTTGCAGAATTCCACAATTTCTTTTTGGTTGTTCTCAGACAGAACCTGTTGAAATATGTAGCAAAACATTCAAATCAACAAACAAGGTCCCAGCTTCACCCAGACGATCAGATTTCAACGGTGCCTTTAGTCATTAAGGAAATGGAAAGTTATCCTCCTCAATCAGCCTTGTGATATCTACTAATTGCTTACCTGCCCTGTGGGATTGCCAGGATTTATTACAACCAAGGCCCTAACGCTTATACCGTTAGATTTGGCAGCTTCCAACTGATTCTTAAGATCAGATATCTCAAGTCCCCATCCTGTTGCTTCATCAAGATAATAAGGAACCTGCAAATCCGAATGCAAGTCCAATATCAGCAACTTCCTACCGGGAAAAATAGACAAAACATAACTGAAAGCAGTAAATATCATTAGCTTAATTTCTTCAGCACTGACAAGGCTTCAGTTCTATTTATGGTCAGAAAAGTTCAAAGCATATTGGCAGGATGAAAATGAACCTAAACAAAATATTAGAATGATAAACTTCTCAATATAGCTCTACAGTATGAGATGCATACAAGAGTGCCTCCGTGGAGGGTGATTGAAGCAGAATATAGAGGGTACTGAGGAATGGGGCAGAGAATGCCATCCTTCTCCGACCTTATCAATAACTGCATCATCATATGAACCTGAAAAAAGGATGGGTGGATTATTTAGCGAATACAATTCTTTTCCCAATAGTTTCCTACTAAATTCCTTTGTGTACATGACTAGAAAGAGAATAACATATTCACCGCTGGGCTTGCACCATCAGTCAAGAAAATATCATTTGGATCAGCTGGATATCCATCGCGAGCTTCAATACCAGAAGCAATTGTATCACGTAATCCTTTGATACCCTGATTTCATCAAATAAAAAGAAATCTAAATGATACATCTGCGATAGACGTGTCCATGTTATTCCTGTTACAAAGATTTCGAGTGACAGAAATATTACCTGACTATGACTATATGCACCAGTTGCTCTTCCAGGAATTTGATCGAGGATCTGAAATGCTCTTTCTATGGAATCGGCACTACAAGATTCATCAGAAAAAGACAGAATATGGATGTCACTAACCAAATATTTAAACATTTTTGCAATACTTCGCAAAGAACTTTTTAAGAAAGCAAATCAAGGATAGTTAGATCTATATTTTTTACTGTTCAATTGAGAAAGGAAATGAGTGCAAGAAAATCAACGATAGCCAAAAAATTACATTGAACATAAGCAGTCAAAAAGTGAAGTTCATGGGAATCCTGCATTTAACTAATGCGACTCTCTCTTTCCAGTCAAGATAGTTGATAGTCAAATTATTGGAAATGTTATTTATATAGAAGGCAACATTACAAGTAGAGATTTGAAAAGGCACTTTAAAAAAAAAAAAACACACACACACACACACACACAAAAACTTGTGGATACAAGTCTTCCTTCAACCCTGATTCTTTTGTCTTCCTCATCCAAATGTATTAGCTTCTCTATTTTTGGTTCAAGAACAATATTTGCATGGTAGCCAATACTCATAACCTCCCATACATACTGATTGGGGATTTGTAACTCCATATGACCTATCATTACAATTTCATGCTGAAACTTCAAAATATAAATAAATTTGAAGATGAGGCATTCAAGATGGAGAACTCTTAATTCTTTTGAAAAGATCGTAAGCAACTTTTGTATATTCATGGAACTCCAATAAGCATTGGAAAGGGTCATAAGACACTATGAATATGCTGAGACAGCATAGCAAACAGGTAGTATAAAAACTCTATAAATTATTCTACATATCCTTCTTCAATTATGAAAATTGAGAGAACTAAACAAAGAATTAAACATGGTTACAATGATAGTTTTGAAAATAAGAGATGAGTAGGTTAATGGTTCTTGAATTCTTTTATTGAACAAGACCAAAGAAAAGGCAGAATAATTGAAGGCATTCAACAAAAGAGTTAAGTGCCAGCTCACATAGAGCTAATTGGGAAAAGGAAGAAGATGGGATTACATAGAGGTAATTGGGAAAAGGAAGGGGATGGGTAGTCAATGAAATTCCTGGATGTTCCCTCTCAGAACTATTTTCCCAGGTCTCTCTGATACCTTTTTCCACTTTGCCTTCCTTTGAAACTAAAAACAACTTATTATAGTTTAATTTAAAAAATTGAGTTTGGATCCTAAAAGTTCCAGTAGTGTCATTTTAGCAATGCCTCCAGCGGGTTCCAAAAGTGTCCTCAGCAGACCCCTGATGTGTCCTCCATATGTATGAAATTAGAAAGTAATAAACACACTTTTGCAAACACGTCTTAACATGTGTCCCAGATTCGGAGGCATGCTTGTGTCCAACAAAGACACTGGATGATAATGTGGCCCGTGTAGAAAGTATATGCTCTCTTTTGAAACAATTGAATAGTATTTGTGGCAGCTAAACGGTTATGAGCTAGGTGATTTTATCAACTATTAGCAGGAAGCAGTTCATTGTATTTACAAAGGCTTAACATAGAACTTCCATTGCTGTTACAATGCAAATCGTCAATTTCATAACATGAATTTTAGGTCATAGTTTAATTCGCCTTGTACCTAAACAAACCCTGTGTTTCAGCTCTGTCCAATATGGTAGGATGATCACATAATGCAAGGACCTAAAATAAGAACAAAATTTAGATTCGCAGAGAGAATAAGAACAGCAGTAAAATAGTATTGGAATTTTCTGGAGAACAGATAAAGATCATCAAACACACCTCTCTAAAAAAAGTGATTGGCTGCTGACCCAGGGATTGAGGATTTCCAATGTTGCAGTACAGTATCTACCAGTAATACAAAGAGAATAAGAAAAGCAGCAAAACTACTTTTCAGATAGTGGAAAATCTTGTTTTAAAATGCACCAAAAGGGTGTAAAAACCAATATATGCAAACTAAAGACCAAAACAACACAGACTGGGATGGAGACGCTTCTTCCGTAATGAATTTAGCTGAATAAAAGTTCACCCACTCTCCATATTGAGACTCCTGAGGACAGTATCTTTTCTCCTTCCACCATTTTGCTCCTCTCTTTATTCTTCCTCCATCATTGTTAAACTATACTCTTTATCAATGGGTAAAATTATAAACTTACAAGGTCAGATTCCAATGCAAATATGTTCTATTCATGAAATCGCCAAGCAGGTAGCAACAAAAATAATTTCTGACATGGTCATAAGTTATTTTCTTCTTTTTCGCATATGGAAAACACTGATAGGGAATAGAGGGGAGGAGGAACCTGAAGAATTATTGGACAATTCAAAGCTCTTTTGACAAAGCTCTTAAATTGATGATTCCAACCACAAGATACCTACAAGCCTCTTTAAAAGTTATAAGCTTCTTGAGCCTATTTGACGATTCACAACCTTATAAGCACTTTAAAACAGAGGCACCCCACCATTTCTGAAAAGTTCTTATAAGTACTCACAGTTCCTACATTCTTGAGTTTATTAACAATCTCAAACACACTTCAAAGTTCATAAGCACTCCAAGAGCCAATAAGCGCTTAAGGAGTGTATTAAGTGGTATTATATGAAAAAATTAGAGTTCATAAGTACAAGTGCAGTCTCTTTGTCGTGCTGAACTTTCCAAGTATAAACACCTGCTAAGCACACGCATAAAAAGCAGACGTGTATCGAGGAGAAGGAAAATATGCATTTCCAAGATAACTAGTAATTAAGTATAATGATAAGTACCTCATCAAAACTGCGAGAACCCGGGTTCTCCGTCAACTCTTCTTGTAATTTCTGTCAGAAGTAAACATGCTACCCAAGGTCACCCAGAAACGAATCCTAAGCAAAGCTATATATCCATGAACATAATATGTACTAGCACAATCAAACCTGAGCAAGGGTCACAATTTCTCCACGGACAGCATACTCGCAGTTCAAAACCTGAAAAAAGAGTAACATTTAATTAGGTTCTTTCCAACAATTTTCTGGAAGAATTATTGAATGCTGAAATCTAGAAGTCGCTCCTTCAACCAACAAAAAAAAAGATACTATTACAAAATAAAAGCACGGAAATGATCGAGTATAAAACAAAATAAAAGCAGCAGTGAAAAGGAAGCATTGACCCCCCACACTCCGTCCCTCGTAGAAACCAAAACAGCAGTAAATAAAAAGAAAAGGTGAAATCATGATCAAGCACAGTAATAAACAATCGATGCAAATGGATATTCAATAGTAAAACTAAATTAAATAAGAAGCAGCAAAACAATACAAAAGATTGAACCCATGATCAAAAACTGCTATAATAGTCAAATTAAAAAATGATAATGCACTAAAACCCAGTAAAATTACAATAAAGTATCAAAATCCAAAAGCCCAGAAATCCCAGAAAACTGAAATCAGTGATAAAGAAAAAGCGCATCAAAATCAAAAACTAAAACAAAGGATAGATTTACCTTGGGATTGATTGTATCAAGCGTAACAGGAGTGCCCGAATAATCAGAAGCCATTGAAGGATCAACACTAGTGGTGGTCAAAAAACGAATAGGAATAACAACAGAGGATTGGGATTGAGATGAGGAAAAAAGTGAACTAGTGCGATGCCGCAACGCGCAAGTGACCAATATTTTTCTTCTTTGAGAGGTCAGATTTCTTGATAAGTCGGCTACAAATCTCCGCATACTGAACCGCTTTGCCGAGACGTGGTTTTAAAAGCACGTTGCAGTGGGCGATTTCGTTGACTTTTGCTTGCTCCCCACACAAACACCTGGAATATCTATGTGCTATGCTAGCCTTCGAGCTAGATTAGGATTTATATAATTTTATTTATTGCCCACGGAATTTTATAGCTTGTTTGTAAGGGTTTAAAATTCAATTATAATTAAAAATATAGTTGTTTTTGGTCTCACTTGTTTGATAAAAGTAAAAAATAACGACTACATTTTCAATTTTAATTCAATTTTAATCTCTACCAAATATCCTCTTAACGTTTTTGGTAAAGAGT
This sequence comes from Fraxinus baroniana, assembly GCA_903798355.1. Taxonomy (NCBI): domain Eukaryota; kingdom Viridiplantae; phylum Streptophyta; class Magnoliopsida; order Lamiales; family Oleaceae; genus Fraxinus; species Fraxinus baroniana. Next base: position 12,939 of record CAIGRO010256542.1, read on the forward strand.
GAAAAGTATGTTAAATATATTTATTTAGAGTGTGTTTGGTGTACATTAAAATGAGAAAATGCATTCTTTTGATGCGATGTGATGAGAAATATGTGGTTGAAAAAGAATGAAAAATTATTGATATGATGGAAAATATTATTTTATAAAGGAATGTGTGGTTGAAAATGAGTAGAAGAATGATAATGAAAAAAATAATGTGGGACAAACAGTGGCTAAATGGAAAGTATACTCATAAGGAAAAAATGGTTAGTGTGAACTATGGTAAGCATATTTCTTCCAACTAGAGTGCTCGGCATTTAAATATTTTTTTTGAACGAAAACTATTTTATTTTGCTCAATCGAAATTTTAGGACGATAAATACTAGGTTAAAATCCAAATTTATGCACAATTATCTACGTAAATTACGTAATTAGAAAAGTCTCATGCTCGTAGATCTGAATATTCATGTTTGGTGAAAATTAAATCAAAAGTAATAATTAAATTTAATCGCACATCTTATGCGATCCATAATTTTTCAAATTTCAACTTTTGTCAAAATTCATTAAAAAATTGATTTTATCCCCCATCTAAAGATGACTATAAGAGACTTATCCACAGTTTAGTCCAAATATGCCCATTCGACATTTGAAGAGCTACGTTCCTGTGCAAAGTCGACAAGTATATTTATAAAAGGATCACGCTACACTACCGAAGGATTTTACCATATCCTTACCAGATACTCACAAGGATTTTTAAT
>CAIGRO010256585.1:0-24964 GCA_903798355.1 Fraxinus baroniana
GGGAGTTGAAGAAAATTCTCGAGGCAACAGTTAACGCTTCACGCATGGATTGGGCCAGAAAATTGGATGATGCACTGTGGGCATACATGACAGCATTTAATATGAAAGCAGCAGGGGAAAAGAGGATTCTTCAACTTCATGAGCTCGATGAATCTCGTCTGGACTCATATGAGAATGCGAAAATGTATAGGAGAAAACCAAGAAATGACATGATAAACATATTAGGGAAAAGGAGTTTGAGGTTGGTCATGGTCAGCAAGTATTGATGTTCAATTCATGCCTGAGACTTTTTTCGAGAAACCTAAAATCTAGGTGGTCGGGACCGTTTACGTTAGTGGCTGTGTTTCCACATGGTTTCGTGGAAGTAATGTCTCAAGATCAGCAAAGGAAGTTTAAAGTGAATGGACAACAGCTGAAGGCTTGCTGGGGAGGTGACTATTCCTGTGAAAAAACAACTGTACCACTTGATGCTGCAAATTAATCCGAGCAACACAATCGAGCTATGGACTATAAACCAACGCTTATTGGGAGGCAACTGAATTCTCTTCCTTTTTATTTATTCAGTTACCGGGCCACGAAGGCGAGCTGTGGACTATAAACCAGCGCTTATTGGGAGGCAACCGAATTCTCTTCCTTTTTATTTATTCAGTTTTAATGCATTAGATTATAAATTCTTATTCCGTAGGTAGATACACATAGAGTCTATATCATTCATCAATTGTAATTGCCACCCGAATCTCATATAAGTTCACTTGAAATTTTCATCGAACATTGCATGAAGTTTGGAGGATACCATTTTATTTAGGGTTTATGCATTACTTTTGTTTGTTTTATTTTATTATTATTATTACTTTTTATATTTTAGGATGTCTTGCGACTTTGTAATTTTAGTTTTTTTTTAAAAAAAAAGTAAGACCATGCATACGCACAAGCCTTCAGGCAGTACGTACGCACCTTAGGGATATTGGCTGCCTACAGCCAATTCCCTTGGTTTGTGCAAATTCACAAACCAAGCCATGCATATGCACGGTTTTGTCTGGTGAAGGATTAAAATCCCTCACCCACGAGACCCATCACATACCCCTTCCCCATTTATTACACACGAACACACAAATTCCTCTTCCAAGACCGGTGCCCCCTCCCTTCTCCATCTTGATCTCTTCTCACTTGGGTACTACGACTTGAACACATTGAGTCACTAATCACACCAACATCATTCATTCACCTCTTTCAATTGTTACGAAATCAACGGTAAGGAGCCCTATCTTGAAGAATCTCAATTTCACTTCTTCCTTTGATTTTGCAATTTTTTATTTTTTAATAGTTCTTGAGGTGTTGTGGAGGTTGGGTTTGGGTAGATGTTGGATGTTGTTCATTCTATTGAATAGTTGTTGGATTCCCCACTTGAATGAGTTGTATGCTTCCATGTAATTTCTTTGCCCACCATGTGTTCGGGTAATTGTCCCAATGGAACACTTGTCTACATTATGGTTTGAACTTTGCACAACACTTGGAATACTATACACATTAACGATTCCATACACTTACTAGCCTAAGTTCTCATGCATAACATAAATTGAAGGGCACATCAACATCAACTTGTGAACCACACTTTGCCCTTCCATTGTACTTTGGTATTTTTCTTGATCGATCTTGTCTAGCACATATATCTCGCATTGCCTATATCATGATTTTGACAGGTATGCCTCCTAAATGGACATGCAACACTCCCTCCACTTCAAAAGGCAAAGGCAGGGCTTCTTCTTCCTCTACCCCGACACGCTCTCGTGTTGATGAAAGTGGCATGCGGAGATTTCTTAGCCCGGAGCATAAACTTCGATTTGAACAGGTAGTCAAAAAATGGACGGTTTTGCCCGAGCGGGAAGTAATATTGGAGGATTTCCCAGGGTTTGAAATAGAGACCTTAATTCATTGCGCTGGTTGGGATAAGGCAATAGCTAAACCATTTGCTACTTATCCTAGACTTGTCCAGGAATTCTACACCAATTTCAACTTCTCCATCGATGAGTCAGGTACCGATCATGTACACCAAACTTGGGTGCACGATAAATGGTTCGTCTTCACACCAAAGGTCATTGATGAATACCTCGAGTTAAATAGAGACAACATCACTCCAATACCACTAGAGCAGAATTGGCCAGAGTTGGCACTGGTGTTATATGGGAGAGCGGATGCTTAGCCACTTCATCAACCTCATTTCTTATACAATCATTTGACCGAATGCCTCATGGTCTTGATGATGTTTATATGCCATAATGTGGACCCCTCCAAGCATCGGTACAAGTTCGACTTCATAAAAGCTACTTTTCTCTATCATCTGGCTCGAGGGTTTAAAATTGATTTGGGCACTCATATTTATAATTTGATCTGTGCACGCATTGCTGAGGAGGACATATGACACTCACTCTTATTTTCAGCCTTATCAGTGGGATTTACAGGGCTTACGGGGTGTAGCTCCTACTAGCTGAGCAAGCTCTACGTCCTGCTGTCTCGATTAACATTCACACTGCCAGAAATTCTTGGAGAAAGGTTGAACAATACAGACGGGAAGGTAAGATGCTGAGGACGGGGAGGACTATGGAGACAATGATGATGTACACCCCGTCCTGCAGCTTGTGCCACCAGCAGACAACCCTGTACTCCATCAGATGTTTATGATGATGATAGGGGTCAGTAGGGATATTCAGCAGTTGTAGTAAGCCCTTTCGACCATGGATTTTCGCGTACAAGATATGCAGACTGACATCGGGATAGTCTGAGTCGACACTAGCAGGACTCGGGAGGATGTCTTTTCTTTATGCAGTTGCACTGATAGGCTCATTGGGCGATTGGACCATATACTGGGATGATGGATGGCATGCAGTTTTGAGTTGACCAACTATACGACATGACCCGTAACATGCAAGTTGAAATGGACCAGCAGTCCGCGTTGATGTGGGAGATTCTTACCCCCTTACCTCCACCACCACCATCAGACTGATTAGGAGAGTTTTTGGTTCCTTTCTTGCCCTTTTGCATTTAATTCCTATTTTGTAGTACATTGAGGGTAATGCACGTGTTAAGTTTGGGGGGAACTTTATTTTCATCGATTATATGTATGTATGCTATCTTTTGCATGATGGTCGTGTGAAAAAAAAAGTAACCTTTACTGTTTTTGTGTGTTTGTGTGGGTTAGATGGGCCTGCTGGCAATTATGCATACAGTGGAAATGTGTATCTAACTAAGAGCCATGGAAAATTATATATTGAGTTGATTGACACTTATTTATGTAAAACTTGATCTCTATTGAGCATTATGTTCATGTTTTGCATTATAAGTTGATAACTTAGTTCATCTTAGGAGAAAGTCGAACATAGTTGGAGACTTGGGAGTCATTGGCTGAAAGCTTGCTACAAGGGTCATTTATTCGCTCAATAGAGAGAAATTATTAGAAAAAGCAGGTGCATGAAACATAAGATGCACCAAGAACCAAAATTGAGCCCCAAACACTTGTTTTAGAAACTTGCACATTTGACAACAGGTTGTTAGTTAAATTGAATCTTGAAGGCTGAAGTAAAAAAAAAAAAAATGGAAGAATCTTGTCGAGATGTTAACCTGTACTAGCTAAATCTACCCGAACTAGAGATAGTGAGAATAAGAATCAACTAAAATTTAGCTTTAGCTTATACCTGGGGAAACGTGAGTGGAATGCATAAGTTGGGGGTGTGTATCCTACGATTGAAGAAAGGAAAGAACTGACTACTACATGTTGGGAATCTAACCAGCTATGGACTAGTGATGCATACATGAATATTCACACACACACTTTAAGTTTCGCATTGAATAAGTAGAAATTAATTCCAAGTTTGTAATTTGAACATTGTTTTTAACAATGGTACAAATATCCAACCCTGAGACCAACATCATACCATCTAACCAGATGTGAAGAACGAGTTAGGCTATAGTTTGTTTAAGGGCAAACAAATGCTTAAGTTTCGGGGGTATTTGATAAGTGTATTTTGTACATGTATTTATGCTAGTAACATTGATTATTTGTTGACAAATTTGATGAAACATAGCTTAATCATTTGCATATATTGTTTGTAGGTTACTATCGATGAAAGATTGTGGAAGTAAGGGAAATAAGTGGAAAACGGGCTTGATCGAATCACATCCAAAGTCGAGGACTGAAATGCAATACTTCAAAAGCTGGATCGGAGTGCAAAGTGGTGATTTGAAAATACTATGGGTCAGTTGGAATTAAAGACCAGTGAACGGAAGGAAAAATATTGGAAAATGATCAATACATCTACTTGAGGAAGTTCAAGGACCAATTTGCAAAATTGGTCCCCAAACATTGAACTATCCTCAAACTGAAGCCAATTTTTGTACATTGTGCTTACGTACATATAGGTCCATGAGTACGCATGGGCCAATCTCAAGAGAAAAATTCTGTTTCCTTATTTTGCTTTCAGAAAGTTCTCAATTGCTATCTTGAGCGCTGTATTTAAGGAGAAAGACGCCCAGAAAGAAAAAAAAAACCTAATTTTTGAAGATTCTAAGCCGACTTTGAACAAAAAAAAAGGACTTTTACATTGGAGAAGGAAGAAGTCATTACTTGGATCTGGATTCAAAGGCAAAAGTTGAAGATTTCCAGAATTTCCTCATTGTTAACGATTTGGGTGATGTCTTTCTCTTATTTTCTATGTAAATCTCATATTAATATGCTGGGCTAAAGTTATTTGTATTGGATGGATGATGAAACTACTTGATTTCTAGTTTTTAATTCAAGACTTATGGCTTTTAGTTTAATTATTGCATTGTGATTCTATATACATACTTTTTCATATTGTTTTAATGTTTACGCACCGTTAGGGCAAATAGTTGCTTATTCATAGTGTTGGAAATCTCGCGATAAGTAGAACACTATATGTGGAACACATGAAGAATAAATATTATGAATAATATATGTGAAGTGTGTGATCTTGTNGATCGTGTCGTGATCAATATAGGTTTATTATATCTTGGAAAAGAATAATAAATAAAAGTGAAATTATCGATCATCACGAATGCAAGGATTGAAGTAGCTATCACAAGTTGAGAATTAAATGTTAGAGTCACTTAGTGGAATCGGAAATCCAATACACTTATTCAAATTTGATTTAAAAACCATAATTTTATTGTTTTTGTAGTTTTAGAACATAGTTGAACAAAAATCCACCATATCTTGTTATTGTTTCAAATTTAGATGTATCGGTTGCACTAGAATTAAGCCCTATTCCCTGTGGGACGATAACTCACTCATCACATTTATTACTTGTACAACGATCCCGTACGCTTGCGGGATTATTTTGCAACAAGTTTTTGGCGCCGTTGTCAGGGAATAACGGTGTTAATTTTAGTTATTGATATTCTAGATTCGAATCACAATTATTACTTGTACAACGACCCCGTATGCTTACGGGATTATTTTGGAACACCCTACTTAAGGGCATCCATCATTCGATGTCTTTCTATCCAAAATCTTGTCCTTCTGGGCATCTATCATGTCAACATCCATTAGCACCGCATTGACATTCCCAGGTTCGACTTTTCTTATAGAATTTGGGTAGCACTTCAGCACTCCTATCTGGTAATCCCTAACTATGGCGATCCCTATCTTTAATAGGGAATTTCATCCACATGTGGTGAATGGAGATGGCAGCCCATAAATGTTTTAGGGTGGTGTCTACCTAGTACTCCATGAGAAGTGGACCTATTATGTACTACCAAAAACTCCATGGAGTTAGAGCTGTTTGGCGTGGTTTTCCCATTTCCAGTACAAGGGTTATATTTTCCCCTTGGGATGATGTTGTTGTCAGTGAAGCTGTACAAGGGGGTGGTGATGGAAGTCAATTCATGATCAACTATCAATCATGTTATCCAATGTGGTTAAAAAAAGGATGTTGATAAAACTACCATTATCCACTAACATCCATTTCAGCCCATTACGAGCCACAACAACCCTTACCACAAGGGCATCACAATGGGGAAATTGTATACCATCATCATCCTCCTAGGTGAAAGTAATGGGGGTAGTTGCCTTCCTCGAGAACTGCTATCTACTATGTAGCTAACCATTGGGAGATCTTTGGCCTCTCAAGCATAATTCCTTTGGGAATTCCTTATGTTGCCCCCGATATTTGTTCCTCAAAAAATTATGTTAATTTCGTGGATAGGGGCATCTTCCACATTAGCCAGGGGGTCCGTGCGTTGTTGTTGTTGTTGTTTTCCTTTCCCAGATCTTTCTCTATCACACTCCTTCCTCCAAGGGGAGTGCTTTCGGTAAAGGGTCTAGCCTCTTTGTACCTAAATCTTTAGGCCTGCCTAGGCAAGGGCAAGTTTCTAGGAGGAAGGTGATCATTCTTTTGGTCATTTCAAAGATTAACTTGCCTAGGGTGTTAGGCTATATCTTTGTAGCCTGCCGTAACATAACTGTAGGAATGAGGGTAAGTAGAATATTGAGGGACTCTCGGCCTATTTCTAGGTTCTGAACCCCACCCTTGGCCTCTTTTTCTTTAGGGGGCCAACTGTTCAAACCTAATCTATCGTATGTTAGTTTTGGGGGTTACATCCTCGTAAGCTAGCGTGGGTACTAGTTCTGTTTCAATGATAAATCAACTCGTTGATTATTTCGTGCCTCATCATTTCCAGCAGAGCATCTAGCTAGTTGGGTCCTGATTTATGTTTATGCCATCCTGTAGTGCAAATAACATTTTTCGGTCAGTCACTTGCACGTAATATGTCATCTTATCAATAAAGTAGGCTAAAAAACTCTTCAATGTCCACCCGGGTTGCTGCCTCATGTCCTGAAGTCACTGAATACAAGTATCTCCTTCTTTACTTACAGTAAATCATTTCATGAATGTACTTTTAAATCTTATCTAGCTCTTAATACTCATTGGAGGTAATCTACTATACCAAATTTGTGTCATCTACTTCAAGTTAAGTGGAAAGCCCAGCAATTGACAACGGGATGGCACCTCCCAAGCTCACGTGTGTTTTGTAACTGCTTAAATGTTTTGCCAGTCACCTTTTCTATCATACTTTTGTATCTTTGGTGGCACATAATGTCTTGAAACATGATCATTTCTCAATTCATATAAAAGGTAAATTTCCATCATCGTCATCGAGGTAACAAGATCTTTGGGGTTCATTCGAGTCCTCATCTTCATCAGCCCGATATCTAGGTGGCGGATGAGATGGGCTTGCATGATCCATCATCATTTCTCCCTCTTATGGTGCCTATTTCTAGGCGGAGAAACATGTGGGACATGTCCTTGCCTTTCATCCGGTTGCCTTACTGTAGGAGGTGGTGTTTAAAGCTTATTTCTAAGCACGAGATGTGGCTGAAATAGCTTGTGCCTAATTCTTACAAGATTGATTCTGTCAAAAAAACTAATAGAACTTTGTAACATATGTTCTGGCTCATATTTAGGAAGAAAATTATCCTCCATGTCAGCATAGGCCTCAGTGGGTCGGCCAGAAGCATAGCTCGAGAAAATGTCGACTCCCACTTCCCTTTCAAGGGAGCTAAATTCTCTATCCTATCGGAGGATGAGGCTCTCTGGCTTTGGACTTCATATTCACATGGATAGTATCCTTGTGGTATGGAAGGGACAATTGGTGAGGAGTTCTTGCATAGCCATGTTTTGGTGGGGTGATATTTCTCATGTTAGCTGCCTGGTTGTTATCTCCCAGGTGAGTTGAGAAACCACCCTCATTCCACCGTACCTATGATGGTGGTAGGGTCAGTGATGACCCACTTGGTGTAGGCCCAAGAATGGCTAACCAAGAAGGCGTGAATTGGTTTTTAAAACTTTTTCGAAAAATTAATCTACATTCAAACAAGTAAAGACTAGATTAATTCAAATAATAAGAACAAATATAAAAGTGATAAATAAAAGGGAGAGATGATGCAAACGATATAATTGTGGAGATTTGATCCAAAGAAATGATCTACATTCTCCATTACTGAGCTCTCCGACATGAGCAAAGTCTTTTCACTATGTTGATTGACTTATGGTGTAATCTAACCATTTACAATGCTTCCGGTGACTTATATACAAAGAACGTCGATCCTTATACAACATTGAGCTTTACGGGACCTCAACACCACCCACAAGTTTTTAAAAAAAAATTGGTTTACAAATAAAACTTCTCTCTTAATAAATTATATGATCTTGATTAAGTACCAAGGGAGAGATAAGGTCAACACTTTAATAAGTAATAATAAATGAACCTCAAGTGTTAGGTATGAAAAACTTTGATTTGTAGAATGATTTTTAAAAGTAAATTTCATCAAAAGTTTTTCAAAACTAAAATGATTTGAAAATAAATGAGATGAGAAATCAATATAATTTTGCTCAAAAATATCTCACTTAAATGCTCTTGAATGTTGTAATGAAAGGCAAGTGAGTTTATATTTATAGCAGTTGAAAAATGATAAAAACTCTACCGAATCGGAGGTCCGGACGTTCGGTCTTGTTCCGGACGACTGATTTAGCCTTTGCTCGTCAGAAGTCAGAACGGTCGAAAAATCGACTGTTGTGGATGAACCGGATGTTTGGATTGGCCGAATTTTATTTGGTTCCTCTAGTTTGTTTGTTTGTTTGAAATAATGTAGGCTTACAAATGACGTTTTTACTGATTTTTCAAGGTAAGTGGTGCTACTAGGTTTGAAAATAAAATTGAGATTCTTACCTTTGAAAAATAAATTTTGTGCAACCTTTTTCTCATGCATAAAAATTCATTACTTGAGCTTCTAATGAGTCATTGCTAAGGATTAAATTATTTTGCCTTTACAAATGAGCTCAAACATCAAGTTCTAATATTTTCGATTGATTTGGCGCAAGTGCTCGATTTTCAATTGACGCTAACTCTCAATTTGTCTCCGATTGTAATGCTCAAATCCATTTTGAATTTTCTTGATCATCAACTGCAAGTCTTTTGATAGCAATTGTTTTGTCTCCAATTTGATCAACATGTAACAATGAACACTCGAATCCAAATGTTAGAGATAAAACTAATTTGTTTGTTAAAATCAAAATTTAAGATCAACCATAGGTTAACAATTTTCCCTTTTTTGATTATAACAAACAAAAGATAATTTGTAATAATAAAAATGCTCTATCTTTCATAGATTAAGTATTTATATGATATTGTTCCCCCTTTCTTATATAGGCCAAGCATGCATATCATTGTATATATGTTTTCCCCATTTTGGCATAAGAAAAAAAGAATACGAAGTAGGGAGTTCATGTATTGAAAATAATCATAGGTATGATAGCATGAGATAACCAAATGAAAACGCATAATATCCAAAAGCATTCAAGAAACATCCAATATCAAACAAAGAACATAGGAGGAATCCAAATCAAACTCTTTGTCGAAGGATGGTGGAAGAGATCGCTCATTGTGCTTTTAAGCTTCTTTCCCATCCGTTTTGAGCCCGACATAGTTGAAAATATAAAATGAAAGTGTAGAGAGGTGAGGGTTTCAAAATTGTAGAAAGATTTGAATTTTATTTTTTGTGCAAAGATTTGAGTTTTGGAGAAATTTGGAGCATAGAAGTAATGGAATTTAGAAATTGAAATGAAATTGATGAATTTAGGTGAAGACGTTAAGAATCGCGAGATGATTTATGGAGAGAAATGAGAAAATGGAAGAAATGAGATTGAGTTACGATTTAAGAAATCTGATTTTCACATAATTGAACATCTAGATTAGCAGAATCTTAAAAGGTTTTACCAAACCGAACAAGCTATCCAGACAGTTCGGTTCATTCTGGACGTCCGGTTTGCTTGTCCGGATGCCCCCCCTCCCTTTTAAATAAAACATATTAGATCACATAAATATGGTGGACATAAAATAATGAAGATAAAACATATAGTAAGAATTCAACTTAGTCATGCCCTTCGAATTCATCAATAATGCCCAAACCTCTTTTAATATGTAAGAACTGATCAAGAGCTAGAGGTTTAGTGAAGTAATCGGCTAATTGATTTTATGTGTTCACAAACTCTAACACGATATCATCCTTTTGAGTACTGTCTCTTGGGAAGTGATGTCTAATTTTAATGTACTTAATTCTAGATTGCAAAATATGATTTTTTTGACAAGTTTATGGCACTAGTGTTATCACACATGATAGGTATATGATCAAGAATAAGTGATAATCACTAAGAGTTTGTTTCATCAATAATACTTGTGCACAACAACTAGCGAACAAGATATATTCGATGTCGACAGTATACAATGCAATGAAATTTTGTTTCTTGCTAAACCATGATATAAGTGCAAAGCTTAGAAAATGACATGTTTCGCTAGTGCTTTTACGATTGATGGTGTAACCTACCCAATCAACATTCGAATAGCTAAGTAGATCAATGTGAATGCACTTAGGATACCAAAGCCCTAAAGTTCTAGTGCCACATATCTAAAGATTCGTTTTATGGCGTTAAGATGTAATTCTTTAGGACTCGATTGAAATCTAGCACATAGGCACACACTAAACATAATATCGGGTCTACTTGCGGTTAAGTACAGAAGAGATCCGATCATACCTGGATATTTTGTTATATCAACAGAAGTACTTTAGTCATCCTTGTCCGATTTTATGGATGTGCTCATAGGAGTGTTCATTGGCTTCAAGTCTTCCTTGTCGAACCTCTTGAGCATGTCGAATATATACTTACTTTGATTGATGAACATTCCATAACAAGTTTGCTTAAATTGGAGACCGATGAAGAATTTAAGCTCTCCCATCATACTCATTTCAGATTTCATATTTATGCATTTAGGAAAATCTTCACAAAGGTATATGTTAGTTGTACCAAATATTATATCATCAAGATAAACTCGAACAATGATCATATCGTTCTTTTGAGTTTTGACGTAGTTATCCGCTTTTCCAATTGAAAACCCATTTGAAATTGGAAATTTGCTCAATCATTTGTGTTAGGTTTTAGAATTTTTGTAACCGGCGATTCTGTGAATAAAAGGACTGAAATTGATAAATTGTAAAAGTTTAAGGAGTAATGTACAATTAGTCAAAAGGTAGGTGTTTGAGTCTAGGGTTTCGAGAAAGGGAAAGAAGGAAAATGGTGCAGATTTTCGTTAGACCATTGCTAAGGTTTGGCTCAAGCTACAAAAATAGAAACATCATCGATGGACCGTCACCATGACTTCGCTCGAGTGGCAGGTTTATCCAACAAAATTTTGTTTCGCGATTTTAAGACTTTTTACCCGGCTCTTTCATTTTCTAACCTACCTATATACATAAAAACTCACATGTACATTTTTCTAAGGTTGAACAATTGAGAGAGCTTTATCTAAGAGTGATTCCTTCATATCACATCATTCAACCTTCATTCTTGTGAGACTCTTTGGTAGAAAAACATCGAGAGCATAATCCAAATACCAAACCATAACTTCCTATACATCTAGTCAGAGTTCTGAAGATCTAAAGGAGTTGACAAGAGTTCTTATCTGTGAAGAATGGGTCGTTTTTCATGATCCACTGGAGATAGACGAATTTACAAGACTTGGAGTGCTACAGGGTAGCAGATTCCATGGAGAACTTTGGCAGGGAGAGCTGTTAGGAGTGCAGTCGAGAAATCAGATAGTATGGGTCATGTCGTTTGGTAGACTTTAAATTGTTATATTCATTTATAGTGGATTGATTGGCAAAATACCCGAGGTTTTTCCCAGTTAGGTTTCTTCGTGATCATTCCGGTGTTGTTTACTGCTTTTATTATTTTGATTGATTATAGAAACCGCGGTATTCAAACTTAGGACTAAAGTGACTTGCTTTGTTAATCATCTAGACAAGAATTAAAAGTGACTTCTTGTTATTTAATTCATAATATTTTTTATTTCCACATTATATACCGATTCACCCCCTCTAGGTGTTATTAGGGTCGAACTACGCATTTTTCAATTGGTATCAGAGCTTTAATTTGATTCGTGACCCTTAGTTTATTATTCTAGATGAGTCAGTTTTTGTATGTGCCTCCATTCTTCGACGGAAGCAATTATACTTATTGAAAAGTTCAAATGAGAGCTTTTCTTAAAGCGCTGGATGAATGTATTTGAGTTAGCGTTCAAAATGGGTGGGCTTCGCCTACAACTACTATTGAAAGTGTTGCCACACCTACTGATATCTCCCTTTGGTCGAAAATGAATCTTGATGAATGTGATTGGAACAGTAAGAGTCTTCATGCCCTGTTTATAGCTATATCTGGTGAGGAGTTTAGGAGAGTGTTGATGTGTGAAACTGCTAAGGAAGTTTAGGACATATTAGAAACCACACACGCGGGAAATAAAATGATTAAAAACTTGAAATTGCAGATGTTGACCACTAAGTTTGAAGAGATTAGAATGAAGGACGATAAATCGTTCGATGAATTATATGCAAAGCTGAATGATATAGCTAACTCTAGTTTTAACTTAGGTAAAAAATCCCCAAGTCAAAAAGTGTTAGGAAAGTACTTAGATCACTGCCCGATAGGTTTAGACCTAAGGTCACTGCGATAGAAGAGAGTAAGGACTTAGATGCCATTAAGATTGAGAAACTCGTAGGATCGCTTCAAACTTATGAACTCACTATTTTACAGCCCAAAAAGGCTAAATCCATCGCCATGAACATTGTTAGAGAAGAGGATAGTGAATCCACTGACACTGAGACCCTTAGGGACAACGAAATTTCTTATTTCATTAAAACATTTCAGAAGGTGATGAGGAATAGGAGAAAGCCTCAAGAGTGGAATAGTGATGTCCATAGTAAACTCTTGAGAGGTAGAACACCTTTAGGACTTGCATTAAGAAATCTCAATCTATCTAATGCCACGAGTGCAAGGGGTATGGTCACATTAGAAGTGAATGTCCTAATTTGAAGAAGAGTTTTAGGTAAAGAACGTTGTAAGGCTGTAGCTGTGACCATGAGTGATGAGGAGTTAGATTGCAACTCTCAAAATAAGACATATGGTGGTGAGAATGAACATAATTATATGGCCTTTACCTCGATTACTACAATCGGATCTAACTGTGAGATTGAGAAAAGGGAAAAGAAGGAAGAGAGTAAATGGTCTGAAGAATAGATAAGTTGTAGTGTGGCTCACCTTGCTCTCAAAGCTGAAAATAATTCCATGTGGTATCTTGATAGTGTATGTTCAAGACACATGTGTGGTGACAAAGCTTTATTTTCATCACTTTATTAATGGAACGGTGGTGTAGTAACATTTGGTGATGGAGCTACTGCACCAATACTTGGAAAATGAGTGGTGTATTACTGGATTACCTATCATCTCAGATGTGTTATATGTGAAGGGTTTAAAGTCCAATTTGTTGAGCATTAGTCAAATTTGTGATGCTAATTTTGAGGTCACCTTTGTCCAAAAAAGGTGTACTATGTATGACTCAACTGGTAACATTGTTCTCGAAGGTTTGAGAAGTTATGAAAATTGTTACGGAGTCTTACCTAATCCCATTACATTTGTAGTAGTGCCAAGATCAACGTCATTGAGTTGTGGTATTAATGATTGGGGTCATATAAACAATAACATTTTTTCCAGACTTGTCAAGAAGAAGATTGTCAATGGTTTACCTAAGCTGGATAATTATGACACCACTGTGTGTGGTCTGTGTCAATAAGGTAAACAACTTAGAGTACCCCACAAACAAACTTCTAAGATCTTGACTAGTAAGCCTCTTGAATTACTCCACATGGATTTAATAGACCATTTAGGACCGAAAGTCTTGGTGGTAAAAGATATATCTTGGTTGTGGTTGATGACTATTCTCGATTTACTTAGATTGAATTGCTAAGAGATAAAACTGAAGTGTTCTGTCTTATCATCTCATTGTGTAAGAGACTTAGAAGTGAGAAAGGTTATTATGTGTCCAGAATTCGCAGTGATCATGGAAAAGAGTTCGAAAACTCAAATCTTGAGAATTTCTGTCTGGAAGAGGAAATCCAGCATAAGTTCTCCTTATCAATCACTCCACAACAAAATGAGGTAGTTGAGAGGAAAAATCGTGTTCTTCAAGAAATGGCTAGATCTATGCTTCATGGTAAAGAACTGGTTATGCATTTTTTAAGTGAAGCCATAAACACTACTTGTCACATTGTTAATAGGGTTTATCTTAAACCTAAAACTAACATGATACCCTATGAGATCTGGAAGGGTAAACGGCCTACTATCAAGTACTTTGTGTATTTGGCAGCTAGTGTTGCATTTTGAGAGATAGAAAAAACTTAGGAAAGTTTGATTCCAAAAGCGATGAGGGTATATTCTTGGGATACTCCAAAAATAGTCGTGCCTATCGGTGTACAATAATCGCATGCGTGTTGTGATGAAATCTATTAATGTGGTGGTTGATGACTCTTGCAGTAAGGGAGAGATCCTGTGGAACTGGAACATTTGAGTGTTGATCCAGTCGAAGTAACTAAACCTAAGGAACCTTTAGTTCTTGATCCCCACGTACATCAAATGAGTTAGTTGCTTCAACTAAGGAGTCTCCTTCTGATAACGAAGCTAAACCACCTAAAGAACCTTCATCCAAAGTTGAATTAAATCACCTTAAGGATAATGTTATTGAAGATTTAGAAGAAGGTATGAGATTTCACAAGAGAGTTTTGAACAACTTGTCATATGCAAGCTATGTGTCTCAGATTGAACCAAAAATTTAGTTCCTAGGCCTGATGATTACAATGTATACGTACTAAGTGGATATTCAAGAATAAAACTGATGATCAAGGTACCATAACTAGGAATAAGGCTAGGTTAGTTACCTAATATACTCAGGTTGAAGGTGTTGATTTTGATGAAACGTTTGCCCGGGTAGCTAGGCTTGAATCTATTAGATCCTGTTAGCGATTTCCTGTACTTCAGGTTTCAAACTATACCACATGGATGTCAAGAGTGCCTTCCTAAATGGAATTCTTGAAGGAAGAAGCCTATGTAGAACAGTCTAAAGGGTTCATTGATCTGAAATATCCTTACTATGTGTATAGGCTGAATAAAGTCATGTATGGCCTAAAACGAGTTCCTAGAGCCTGGTATGATCGGCTCACTGCTTATCTCCTGGAACATGGTTTTACGAGAAGTGGTGCAGATAGAACCTTATTTATAAGACAAACTGAGGATACCATCACCATAGCTCAGATCTATGTGAATGACATCATCTTTAGTTCTCTTGTTGATTCTCTTGCTCATGAGTTTGCTGAGTGTATGAAACATGAATTTGAGATGAGCATAATTGGAGAACTAACATATTGTCTCGGTCTTCAAGTCAAGCAGACTGATGAGGAATTATTCATATCTCAATCGAAATACGTCACGAATCTTGTCAAACGTTTTGGACTAGACAACAAGAAACATATTAGAACCCCAATGAGCACGAGTGTTAAGTTAGGTCTCGACCAAATAGGTATCAGTGTTGATTAAACACTGTATAGGAGTATGATAGGTAGCTTACTCTACTTCACTACTAGTAGACCTGACATTGCTTTTAGTGTTGGAGTTTGTACACATTTTCAAGCTAATCCCAGGGAATCATACCTGAGTGTTGTATGACATATTATTAGATATGTCAATGTCACTATTGATTATAAGATCTTGTACTCTCAGGATTCTATCATTGATCTTGTTGGCTATTTTGATGCTAATTGGGCTGGTAATGCCAATGATAGAAAGAATACTTTTGGAGGTTGCTTTTATGTTGATGCTAATCTCGTTGCTTGGATGAGTAAGAAACAAAATTCTATCTCATTATCCATAGAGGCCGAGTATATTGTAGCAGAAAGCTACTACACTCAACCACTTTGGATGAAGCAGATGTTAAGTGACTATGGGATTGAACATGGAACTATAACTGTATTTTGTAATAATACTAGTGCTATTAATATCTCGAAAAATCCTGTTCAACACTCTCGAAATAAACATATTGATATTAGGCATCATTTTATTCGGGAGCTTATGGAAACTCAAACGATTACTCTTGAACATATTTCCACTGAAAACCAATTAGCTGACTTATTCACTAAACCGTTGGATGGGCTTCCGTTCGAATCTCTAAGAACAGCTATTGGTATTTGTGTGCCTCATTGACCGAGTATAACTGATGCATGCTCGTATTCTACTATTTTGTGACATTGAGCAATGCATGCATCATGTTTATTTACTTATTTGTTCTCATGCATTTTTTTCTCTTTTTGCTCTTTATGTTTTTTCTGTGTGATTTTTTTTTGTATGCTCGGTGTATTCATGTTTAAATCTAAAACAAAAACAATCTTTTCATTGTTATGATTTTACATTTAAAAAAAGAGAGGTTGTTGCAGGAAATTGTTTTACAGAATGTTATACAATACACTTGATTTTGTAGGTGGTGATCAAGTATGAGGCTATTTAGTGAGCTGTAATATAATTCTCATTACTAGTTTAGAATACTTTTGGAGTATGTAATATAGATCTCTTCATATACCATCTACACTGCACACAATATAATCTTAATAGTTGGACTCTATTGTTCGTGAGATTTGGGATAGCAGTCATATGTTAGTAGGGTGACTTTGAACATGAATTGACCATCTTATTTAGACCTAAGCTCGAGATTATCCCTGCATTAATGAGTGATTATATAAGGAAAAAAACAAATAATTAAAGGAGCTCAATATCTTATGTTACTTTTCGAATCCTACTTGACTTGAGTAATTAAGCCGACAGGGTTTCTCATAATCTGGTGCCTATGGCCAACTGACTTGGGTTAACCGGCTTAACACTCGTTACAGGGGTCATGTTAGTCACTTAATGGAAGGAAGCCTGCACTTAAGATGAAAAAAAAATGTGAGAATTCCTGGTTACTGTTGTGATATAAAGATAGTTTTTTTTTATGATAAAAGTCAGGGGGAGAAAAGACCTTCTCCATAAAAATGAGCTTTCATATAGATGAAAACAATATATATGAGCATTCATATTTACTGTTGTGATGTAAGATAAATGTTTTATGCTAAAAGTCAGGGGAAGAAATGACATTCTCCATAAAAATGAGCTTTCATATGTAGGTTCTAATGTATTTTATTGATTTGACTTTCATAAGTAGAAGGATTACTTATTGGCAGTGATGTTTTGCAAGTTCTTTCTCACAAAGTTGAGGTTTGGAGTCCTATTGTCAGAGGATTAGTGAAACTTAACACATATGGGTCACCTATATCATTTACTCCAATCGAAATTTTAGTTGGTTTTGTGGGAAAGTTTATTGTTCATTGCATATACTTCTGACTGCTTACACATACTCTATCAAGTTGTCGTATGTTATTTGTTATCCCTTGTCATTTTGTGACAAAAAGGGGGAGTAGAGTAAAAAGAAAAATAAAAAAATAAATCAAAGAGTTTATCAAACTACATATCATTGTGTTTTGTATTTTATGTCTGAGGGGTCGTTGGGATGAGACATAGATACATTTTTCCTACTGCTTTAAATCATTAAGAGTTTGCAGTAATGGGGAGCTTGTGCATATTTTGTTTCAATTTCGCTAAATTAAGTTTTTTATGTTTTTATAGTGTCAATGTTTCATTTTGGTATGATGGGTTGCATTGATACTATGTCTTAATTTAGCTTGTGTTATAAAACTGAAAAATATGCTTTATGATTTACATTTGCTTAATTGATTCTTACACTTAGATAGTTTGAACTACATTTGATATTGGTCCTGTTTTTCGCACATTTTACACATGGTATTTGAGTTGTCTATTTTAGGAAATAGGTATTGAACCATGAATTGAAGATTTCGTTTTTGTAATGTTCATTTTATTACTACATTGACCTAGATTGTAGTTTTGTCGCAGAATGTCAAAGAGGGAGTTTGTTAGGTTTTAGAATTTTTGTAATTGGTGATTTTGTGAACAAAATGACTGAAATTGATATATTGTAAAAGCTCAAGGAGTAATGTGTAACTAGTCAAAAGGTAGATGTTTGAGTTTAAGGTTTCGAGAATGGGAAAAGAAGGAAAATGGCACAGATTTTCGCTAGATCGTCGCTAAGGTTTGGCTCGAGCTACAAAAACAGAAACATCGTTGTTGGACCGTCGCCAGGACTTTGCTCGAGCAACATGTTGTCGCTCGACTATCACTGAGCTCTTACTTGAGCGACAGTTTATCCGGGAGTTTATTTTTTCGCAATTTCAAGACTTTTTACCTGGTCCATTCATTTTCTAACCTACCTATATATACCAATTTCAAAACTCACCTGTATGTTTTTCTAAGGTTGAACAATTGAGAGAGATTTATCTGAGAGAGTGATTCCTTCATATCACATCATTCAACCTTCATTCTTGTGAGATTCTTTGGTAGAAGACATAGAGAGAATAATCTAAATACCAAACCATAACTTCCTATACATCTGATCAGAGTGTTGAAGATCTAAGGGAGTTGATAGGAGTTCCTATCTGTAAAGAACGGGTGGTTCTTTTTGATCCACTAGAGATAGATGAATTCACAAGGCTTGGAGTGCTGCAGGTAGCAGATTCCACTGAGAACTTTGGCAATTGTAGCTAAGGATTGGTACAGGGGAGCACAGAATCCAAGGAGAGCTATTAGGAGTGCAGTTAGGAAATTTGATAGTAGGGGTCTTAAGGTCTGGTAGACTGTAAGTTGTTATATTCATTTATAGTAGACTGGATTGTAAAGTGCCCGAAGTTTTTACCAGTTGGGTTTCTCTATGATCATTCTGGTGTTGTTTACTGCTTTCATTATTTTGATTGATCATAGAAACTGCGGTATTCAAACTTTGGACTAAACTGACTTGCTTGGTTAATCATCTAGATAAGAATTAAAAGTGACTTGTTGCTATTTAATTCGTAATAGTTTTCATTCCCAATTATACATCTACTCACCCCCCTCTAGGTGTTATTAGGGTCAAACTACGCATTTTTCAGTTCATACCAGGCCTTATGAGCTTGTTTTAGACCATAAATAGCTTTTAGAAGTTTGAAAACATAGTCTGGATGTTTGTGATCTTTAAAACCGGGTGATTGTTCAACAAACACTTCTTGAATAAAACCGTTAAAAAAAGCACTTTTGACATCCATTAGATAAAGATTGAATCTTTTGTGACAAGCAAATGCAAGAAGCATGTGAATGGATTCTAATCTAGCTACCGGTGCAAATGTTTCTTCAAAAATCAATGCCTTCTTCTTGATTGTAACCTTAGGCCACTAATCTAACATTGTTACGCACGATTATTGGATTCTAGTCATGTTTATTTCTAAAGACCCATTTAGTACCGATGACATTTTGATCATTTGGCCTGATGACTAAATCCCAAACATGATTTCGTTCAAATTGATTTAGTTCTTCTTGCATAGCTAGAATCCAAAATTCATCAAACTATTTAGGTGATTCTAGTAGAAGCTCTAGTAGTAATACATTTGGATGGACACAAATAATAAGTTATTTTGGGTGGGATGGAACTAACCCCCATTCTTTTGGTTGAGTGGGATCATTTGTTGTTTCGATAGGTTCTACTTCGCTTGGTTGAATGTTCACTTCTTCCATGTGTTTTTCTTTTGGATCATCCTTGCTTTGGTCCTGAATATTCATTTTCTCAAAGGGACTCTCCAATCCTACATCAATAGTAATACCTTTCTCATGATCAAGAAGATTAGTCTAATAAAAAACATGCATAGATTCTTCAAAGACTTGAGTTCTTTTGTAGAAAACTCTATAAGTTTTGCTAGTCGATGAATAACCTAGATAGATCCCGATATCGGATTTGAATCAAATTTTCTTTTGTGTTTAAAATAAATCATTTACATCCAAACACTTTAAAATAGCCGATATTTGGAATCCTATTTTTCCAAAGCTTATATAGGGTTTTAGTTTTCTTTCGACTAACTAAAACTCTATTTTGTTGAGGAGTTCTAGGAGTCGAGAAGTTGTGTTCATATCCATTTTCATTGTAAAATTCGTCAAAAGCAAGATAATCAAATTCTCCACGATGATCACTTCTAATAGTTGTAATAGAGTATCCTTTTTCATTTTGTACCTTTTTGCAAAAATGTTTGAATGAATTCAAGGCTTAATTTTGGAGGTTCAGGAAAAGAACCCAAGTGTATCTAGAGAAGTCATTAGCAATGACGAAGGCATAATGTTTTCCACCCAAACTAGCAGTTCTAGAAGGTCCAAAAAGATCTATGTAGAGTAGTTGAAGGGGTTTTGTGGTCAAAGAATATAATTTAGAAGAATCGAATTTAATATGATAGCCTTTTTATCATAAAATTGACTAATGCTAAGCAAATTATGTTTGATGTTATCTACCAATAACACATTTTCAATAGAAGGAGAAGAATGATTACCAATATTTCCAATTCCAATAAATTTTCCTTTTGCATTATCTCCGAATGTAACATGACCTCCATCCTTTACTTTGAAGTTTGATAGTAACGTTCTATCCCTGGTCATGTGCTTAGAGCATCCTCTATCTAAGAACCATTTGCTTCTTCTTTGGTTCCTATAAAAATAACTCAATTTTTGATCTTTGATACCCATACAAGTTTGGGTCCTTGGTAGTTAGTTTTAGTGGATTTCCGAATCCACTTATTTTTTCTTTCAAAATGTAGCCTCTTTTTGGTTAGAGAATTATATGTAATATGTCCATTTCTATTGCAAAAACAACATGTGATTTTTGAAGGAGTGTTTTAAACTTTGACAAATAGATTTTTGAAAGATTCTTGTTTTAAAGATGGTTTATATCCAATTCCTCTTTTATCGAAAATACACTTTTGATCACCAAGCAATAAATCAAAATTTTTCTTACTTGAGTAATTTATAATAATTTTAGTTAAGTCTTCTCCTTTTTCTTTCAAGGAATAATTTTCCTTAATCAATAAGTCATGATCAACATTTTTCTTTTTAGTTTCTAAAATCCTCTTCATTTCTCCTTTCAACAAATAGTGCTTCTTTTTAAGAATAGAGTGATTTAGAGTAAGTTTTTCAAGTTTCTCAAGAATATTATCAGAAGAAGTAGATAAATCATCATATAAACATTTTTCAATGGAGTTTACCTCATCTTTGATTGCCATGAAACACATGTTGGAGATTTCTTCTTGAGTATCATTTCCATTAAGATCATCATCTTTGCTTTCATCTTATGTTGCTTGAATGGCCTTTTTCTTGATATTTCTCTTTTTGTTTGGGCACTCGGTTCTCTTGTGACCGGGTTTGTTACAATCATAGCATATGATTATCTCACTCCTTCCTTTACCCTTTTCATCTTTATTTTGGAATCTTCGACTATTTTGAAATCCTCTCCAATTTTGACAAGAAGGACTAGGTCATCGAGCTCTTCATCACTTATATTTTCACTTGTCGTTCCTTCCTCGATGTTGATTTAGGAGCGATTTGGTGCTTGGGAGGCTCTTTTTGATTCCTCTTCGCTTTTCCTCGTTTTCTCCTTAG
This sequence comes from Fraxinus baroniana, assembly GCA_903798355.1. Taxonomy (NCBI): domain Eukaryota; kingdom Viridiplantae; phylum Streptophyta; class Magnoliopsida; order Lamiales; family Oleaceae; genus Fraxinus; species Fraxinus baroniana. The sequence goes on from CAIGRO010256585.1 coordinate 21,498, forward strand.
TTTCAGCGTTGTTGAGCTCATATGTCATTAATGTTTCATAAATTTCTTCCAAAGGATATGAGTTGATATATTTGGTATTTTCTATCAACATCCTTAATGGGCTCCATTCTTGCAATAGTGACCTGAGCATTTTCTTTACAAGTTAACCGTTAGCAAATTTTCGATCAAACCCTTCGAGGCCATTTACAATATCGGTGGAACGAGTAATCATGTCAACAATAGGTTCATCTTGTTTCATAAAAAAGTTTTCAAATTCTTTAACCGATAGATTAATTTTAGTTTCTTTCACTTTACTAGTACCAACATGAGTAACTTCCATGCATGCCAAATGTGATATGCGGAATCACACGTACTAATATGATTAAACTCATTTCTATCTAAGGTGCAATAAAGTAGATTTTTGGCTTTAGCATTCAAGGATAATTTCTTGGCATTCTTGGATTTGTCTTCTTTTTGTATAACATTGGAGATCTTTCATTTCTTGTTGACAACCTTCCAACTAGTTTTAATAAAATTTGCTCCAAGTTGAACAATGGATTTCATTTCGGTGTTTCTATTGTCTTCCTCGATCCTCAAATGGACTATCAATTCCTCCAAACTCATCTCCTTGCGTTTGTGCTTGAGCTAATTCTGGAAATCTCTCCATATAGGAGGGAGTTTCTCACTGATGGATGCAAATTGGAAGACTCACTGAATTCCATCTTTTCAGCATGTATATCATGAAATAGAACATGAAGTTCTTGTACTTGACTTATCACGATTTTGGACTCCACCATTTTGTAGTCCAAAAACTTGCCAATAACAAACTTCTTTATTTCGGCATCCTCAATCTTTTACTTCTTTTACAACAAATCCCACAGATCTTGACCAAGTCCATTGAACTATACACTACATAAAGTGTAGTGTTCAATCCATTTAGAATGTAATTTTTGCAAAGGAAATCTGAATGCTCCCATGCATCCAATGCAAAAATCGACTCAGGATTATTTTCTCATTCTTGTATATCAGGAGCCCTTTCTTTTAGGAACTTTGCCAAATTGAAAGTAGTAAGACAAAACAACATTATTTCCATCTTTTAAGATTCACACCTGCAAACTTTTCCGATATTCCCCATGTAGGATGTGAGAGTTTGATATAGGTATGGCCAAAAGCGGAACAACATGATTTGTACCATTTGTTGTTTGACTCGAAGTAGTCTCAATAGGATTCCTTTCTATTATAAACAGAAGTTCAATGTACAAAATAATGAAAGAAAGGAATAGCACACAAAAGCTTATTCTAAAGATGAAGAAAGGATGTCCAACAACAAACACAAACAAATGATATTGTCTTAAGATTGTTGGTGCGATAGTATATGTAAATTGTTGTTTAGACAAAGAAAATATTCAAATTTAATTCGTATGAGTGTAATTAAACTCTAAAAAGTGAAGAACGAAATCTGAGGCAAGTGAAAACACTTTTTCTTTAAGACAAATTGCCCTGCAATGGTGCTAATGGACTATGACACTTGTCTCCTAGGATACAACGGATACAACTTGTGATAGAAGTATTTCAAACCACAAGCAACAACGAACTTGGAACGATAATTTTCACTACAAGAAAATGGTTTTGGAATGATTTTGGTGAGTATTTTGTAAGAGTTTGATGTATTGATCAATGCAAAATGATATGGATGCTTAATGGATGTCCAAAAGGTCCTATATATAGAAGATGAAAAGTTGTGAGTAAAGTGTCGTGCCCCTAACTCGATAACCTTTGGCAAAGGTCGTAACATTTGCTGTTTCTAGCGTGTCACTGGGGTTTCGCTCAAGCGATATTGACAAATTCTCATCAAAACTTCTCTCACTTTCCTGTCGCTAGACTATCGCTCAAGCAACAATCGAGCTCGAGCAATAGAGTTAGCCATTTTTCCAACCTGTATATCCTTTTTTCTATTCAACTTCAGACCGCATTTTCTCAGAATTGGTTTTGAGATTTGACCATTGGATCAACTCCGAATATTTGGTCAAAGTTGGCAAAAAAGTAACTTTCCAAATTCCAACAGTCATCACTCGTCGTGGTAGAGCTTCGTATTGGACCTCGTTGAGCATCACCACTTGAGCAGAAGGGCTCGGCAGGTCCATGTGAAAGTGCTTCGTCAAGAGGACTTGGGTGGGAATCTCGGTGAGGAGGCGTAACAAATGATATCTTTGGTCGTGACTATTTAACTTAATGAAAGTTAACTTTTTGTTGTTAAAAAAAATTATAGCGTGAAAAATATTACTACAAATTTCACGAATCTTATTCTTATTTGAATGTTTATTTTCTATTGAAGTGCTAAACTTTAAGGCATACGTGGGCCGAATATGGTGCTCGAAATGTGTCGAAAGCGACTACTTGAAAATCGAGATTTTGTGAAGTTATTTTTTTCTTTTTTTTTTCCCTTTTTTTTAGTGGTACCCAAAGATGTCTATGTGTTTGGAGTTTTCTCGGGGGAAAAAAACAAACAAACAAAAAACAAAAAAATGAACGAACGAACTCGTTAATAGTTCAGACTATCACAGAATCCTTGTATTTACTATAAGGCCCTGTTTGATCACCCTCATTTTCCATGGAATTAGGAAATTTTTCCATTTTCTCAAAAGTTGGCTGTTTGATAACTAATAATTTGCCAGAAATTCATTTTCCTTTGGTCACCCTCACGTGCACACTTTCCGGGGTTTTAAGGATTTTGCTTTCCTTTTGATTTTGGTGGAAATCTGTTTCGATCCTTTTTTTTTTTTTTTGGGCAATTGGAACAAATTCCAAACCCAATGGTAAAAAAATAAATTCTTTTAATTAACAATTTGCATGAAAAACAAAGAACAAAAAAAGATTTTCGATTTTTTTTAAAAAAAAAAAAAAAAATATCGAATTTTTTTTACTTTTTGGCAGTCCAAATGTATTGTGAATCAAATCACGATTAATATATCATTTGTTGATGTGTTAAATCTTCACAATGGATATAAGTGTTACTGAATCTATTAATAGGTAAGTTGTATTTGATTTTCATTTCTAAACTTAAAGCGAAAGAAATAAAATAAAATATAAAGCCAGAATAATCGTTGTTGACTTAATCTTCCAATAATTTAATCTTTTCTAATTTAAATAATTGTACAATTAAGGCGACAGCAAAGCTTTAATAGAGGCTATAATGTAGTTATGAACATGAAGTGGCAACGTAGTGCCGGGAATGAGGGAATTATTCTTGTGTTTAATCCTTAATTAATTAATTGATTGATTAACGGACAATTTAATTTTAAATTAGTAATAAATAAGTTTATCGTTGACCTGTCCAATGGTTTAAGCTTTCAATACGACTTCTATCTATACTCTCTTTTTTAGATACTAGTCTATTGCCCGTGCAATGCACGGGCAATGTCATTTCGATGGTAATATTAGCGTCTCTAAAAAAAATTATTTATCTCCTTTTTTGGTGGATTCTTCTT
>CAIGRO010256591.1:0-10559 GCA_903798355.1 Fraxinus baroniana
TTCTTAAGAATTTCTATGAACGTCATGCATGGAACTATACTAAGAGTATTTTTCCTTTCTATGAATAAATTATGTTTGAAAGTAGATATGTGTCACGGAAATTAATTTAAATATCATTGTTTACAAAAGAAAAGAGTTAGCGACTTTAAAGTTTTGCTGTCTATTTTAAAATCTATGTTTTCTGCCCCTGGTTCCAAAATTTATATCTCACTCGTTACTTGAAATTTTTGAACGAAACCAATTGGATATGATAGCCTCACATGATAGCCATTGAATAAACTTGGAATCATGTCAATCCGATGTCGGTAGAATCTTATATGTTCCTTAGAGAAAACTACACTACCGTGTTACTGTTTACAACTTCTGCCTTCTATTCCCAAAAAAAATCATAACTCAAATGTTACTTGGAATTTTTATACAAAGCCAATGGGGTTTGATAACCTCATGAGTCAGTTACTGAATAGATCTGGAATCATGTCATTTCAATATGTGTAGGATTTTATATAGCACTTAAAGTAAACTGTGTTGGGTTACTTTCCAAACCTAGTCACTTTGAAAAATATTTTAATACCCTATTTGTTGCCGACGGAAGTCGTTTTGGTTATGTCATACTATAAGAAGTTTTCTACTTTACATTAAAATTTCATGAAGTTTTGAAGTCGATAGCTATGCAAACGAATTTATTTTGTCATTTGTCCCTTGAGATACTTTTATTTTTAAAGTTTTGCCTAGAATTTGATGTCAATTGTGGATGTATGCTTGGAAAATATTCTAAAGACATTTTTGAATTGTTGCTCTTGGTATTGAACTATTTTGTCTTAAAAAATAAAAATAAAGTCTTAATATTAAATTTTTATGCTTTCCGCTACAAGTATAGTTAATTATATTATTAAGTCTACGGTCTATGGGTAAAGTAAAGTTAATCTAGTGATGTTTCGATCCATGCGGATCGGGGTGTTACATTGATTTTGAAAATGGATCACATATATATAGGGAATAAAATGGGTCAAATGTTAAGTGACCAAATCCAAGTCCAAGATGTAATTGTTTAATTAAATAAGTCCAATCCAATTAAATAATCATGCCGAGTTGGCCAATGTGGGACCCCCCATCACACACATGTTACATAATTTATGGATATAACAGATACAATAATTATAATAACTAGGGCTATGGATATATAATGATCATTCACTGATGAACATATAACTTACAACACTCCTCTTGAATGACACATTACAAAATATATGTCTTGCTATATAATCTTTTCAAAAAAATCCAATGGAACAAAACTTGAGTTTAGAAAAAAGATTACAGTTGCTCCCTTAATTTTAGTAAGTGGAAATTCTTGAATCGAGTTATCCATATCTCGTATGACAATGTCTTCAATATTGTAATTCTGGTTAAATATGTCTCATATTGTCGAGTATAGTCTTCATATAATACCACCTTCATACAAATATTTATCAACATTTGATGACTATAGTAAAATGACGATTCAAAAAATAGCTCTTGTTGTTCTTTTCAGGAATCATATAAGATTATTATTTTGAGGGTAAATGTCTTGTATGTTATGGATATTCATTTATACGAAGAATATGCTTCGTTAAAAACTTATTAGGAAAAATCATTTGGGAAAAATCTAAATGAAGGAAAAATAGTACATTTTTTTTTTTTTTGAATACACCATAAAATTTGTTTCATTAAAAATCTTGTCAGTTGGATAAAACATTGGTCGAGGAAAAAATTAGTACAATATGTATATATTTCTCTCATGATACCATCACTAAAATTATATGCTTCGACATATTAAATTTTTGGCTAATTGGTACAGAACATCCCTACCTTGGAAGGTATTGTGGATATTGTCTTTACCTTTCATTTCTTGACATTTATGCCCTTACCTTTCACTTTTCGTGCGTCAAAGGTCCTTTTCACCATGATTTGAAGATTCTACCCTCCATTTAATTGAAACAAAAAGAAAAGAAAAGAAAAACAATTGAACAAATTGCAACTATTGGCCCAAATTTTTTAAAAAGTGCAAATAACCCACCAAACTTGACCTTTTTCCTAAAACTCGCCCCCACCCTATCGCCGCTTGCCGGCCATTTTCAAGCCACCGGATTTTTGCACCAACACCATCTCATCATCAACCCCTAACATTCCTATACAAATTTCAGCCCCAAAAAACAACAATAATCGGATCTCTCATGAGTTCCTTGGAAAGTGGGCACTTAAGCTCCTCGGGAATCTTCTGTGAAACTATATCATGATTATGAGGATGAATATTTGAAGAAGATAATGATTTTTTTACCTTCAATTCTTTCAAAGAGCATAACATTTGCTGGGCTTTATCAGTCGTCCCTAAATTAACATCATCCTCATCCACAGTTTCCTTCACTAACTTTTACAATTCCCTCTTCAACTCCATGGCCTTGGCTACCATACCTGGATCCCCTTCAAATGCCCCAGTCTTTGCCATTGCCCAAATTTTCTTCCTTCTGATCCCTAATTATAAAAATTCGGATGAGTTTTTCCTTCCAATTTTTCTTTGAAATTGTTCACGTTCGTTTACATGATGAGGAAGCTTTTAGAGCTCTAGTGAATTAATTTTCACACGCTACACACTGTAGAGCATTAAATTGAGTGCCCATATGGAATACTAGGTATAAAATAAGATTATAAGGAAGATGAGATGGGGATTGTACATAGTGAGTGCGGTGTGTTTTTAGGGGATCTAGTGAGAATACCATGGCCAAACAACTAACAGTTGCGCGGTGAAAAATGGAAGGCTTGCGTTGTATTTGGTGTAGGTGTTTTTTGGCCGACTTTTGGTTCGCTTTTGTTATTTTTTGGGGCTGAAATTTGTGTAGGAATGTTAGGGGTTGATGAGGAGATGGTGTTGGTGCGAAAATCCGTTGGCCACGGTGGCTTGAAAATGGTCGGCAGACGACGATAGGGTGGGGGCAAAGTTTGGAAAGAAGGTGAAGTTTGGTGGGTTATTTGCACTTTTAAAAAAGTTTGGGCCAATAGTTGCAATTTGTTCAATTGTTTTTCTTTTCTTTTCTTTTAGTTTCAATTGAATGGAGGGTAAAATCGTCGAAACACGGTGAAAAGGACCTTCCACGCACAAAAAGTGAAAGGTATTGTATAAATGCCAAGAAATGAAAGGTCCCTATATTATCCACAATACCTTCCAAAGGTAGGGACGTTTTGTGCCAATTAGCCTAAATTTTTCAAAGATAACATTAATGGTCATGATATAATCGCATTTCAAATTTCATGCCAATTACCTCTTCTATTGATATGCTTATACAAATTTATTTCGATATTCTCGCCTTTTAAAATATATTGCAGTGCATAATATACAAAATTGTCGTCGACAACTTTCTTTTCAATTCTATTTCTTTATTTCTATTATCCTACGACCTGCTATTCTACATCACGATCAGCATGATGAGTATTAGGCTTGCATTTTGCGAGCAACAAGAAGGTTAACTCTCTGGAGAAGGTTTAAAGAGATAAGTAAGGGTACTAAAATCTTGCCTACAAGGGAAGCTTTCGTGGTGACTGATGTTAAGATGGTCTCTAAAGATCTGGAATTGGTCAAGAAGATCCATGCTACTTATGTCATTAGGATTGAGTGTGAAGATTCAAGCATTAGAAAGAAAATCCATGTGACGAAGACTGAGCAATATGCCACTTCCAAAAATCTTGATAATGCAAATAATGAAATAACCTCGCCTCGCATTCAATTGGAGAGTAATGAGACAAAATTGACTACTGCGAAGTCCAGCTTTTCTGAGATGAAACTCATTGAGAAGGCTATGCTAGAGGGGTGTAATAAGATTCTCAATATCATTAGGAGTTTTACCTCAAGTGGAACATGGACTTCTTGGAATCTCATAAAGAAGATATTGAAGACAAGGTCTCGTGAGGCTCCTCCATCGGCTTCAGAGACTCAAGACACTTTGTCCATTCTTATCGATCATTCCCATCATGTGGGTTATTAGGTACCTTCAAGCGGGGTTGTAGCTACTTTTGAGCTTGCTAACGCTCTTACTTTTGCTCATCTCGAGGCAATTATACCCTCAAAGGGCAATGTTCCTGTTAAACAAGAAATAGCTATATATTTGTCTCATCATCTTATTGTAGTGAAATGTTTGTCGTCCTACTACAACAAAAATTAGCTTTTGCAACATTTAGAAAATGTTGCGAAAACCTTTTGGCAACGTTTTTGCGTGTGTTGCGGGCTTCAGTGTTGCCGTAGACCATAAGGATACGGCAACGTTTATACACCATTGCAAAAGCTAAATACAAACGTTTGAGAAACGTTGCAAACGACTTTCCGCAACATTTCGTTGAGTGTTGTCGTAACGTTTTAACAACGTTTTTTAAGTGTTGTTGTTACTTTCATTCTGGACATTTTGCAACGTTTTGTAAATGTCGCCGTTACTCTACGGCAACATTTTTTAATTGTTGCCGTTACTCTTGTGCAACGTTTTTTAATTGTTGCCATTACTCTTGTGCAACGTTTTTTAAGTATCACCGTTACTCTTCTGCAACATTTTTTCAATGTCGTCGTTCCTCTATTGCAATTTTTTTTAAATGTTGTCATTCCTCTTTTGCAACATTTTATGTATATTATTCTAACCAATTTATAAATTGTGTTCACCTTTTCATAACACTTTTTTAACGTTGCCATTTCTTTTGTCCTTAATTTTTATAACATTTTATAAACGTTGCTAAATGTCTTTTTTTTTTTTTTTTTTTTTTTTTTTTTTTTTTCGTTCTTTTTTTTTTTTTATACGCAAATTTAGTAAACAATATCACGTGTTCAAGAAAAATAATAATAAACATTATTCATCTAATCTAAAAAGTAATAATAATTATGGCCAAGTTTATTAATCCATGGTAGAGCACATAATAATGGGACTTATAGAAAGCTAAAGCAACAACTCACATTGATCACACCTTAATTTGTTGCATAGAAACTACATATGAAAGGTTAAAGTCTATCAAATATATATTAGGCCAATAAAGAAGAGTAATTAAAAATTTCATGTCATACATAAAATGCGTAGTGAACAAGAACTTCAAAATATAACCATCCGCAAAACTCTTCCACAATCAAAAGTAGATCCACCCTTTCCTATATAGACTTGCTACCTGCATCATTTTAATGTCATTTAGCATACTCCAAAACGTACAACAATATACTATAACTAACAAAATTAACCTCCATCTTTGCAGTAGATATCAAAAAAATTAACAAGCAAAGAAAATGATCACCTACAAAAAAAGCAAGCCATTTAATCACCTCTGTTGCAGTTGCTTGAAATGCAAAATGCCTCTTTGTAACATGAAGCCAAATCAAGAGCTATCTTTTTTTAAGTATCTCACACTCAAAGCTGTGAAAGATTCACAAGGTAAGTCTTCTTTTTTCTTCTTGCTGAAAAACAGATATTCCAAATTTGATTAAGAGAAATTCTTCAGGGAATAACAATTTCAGATCAATTGATAGCATTATCCTAAAATTTCCTCACATCAGAGATTCTCCTGAAATATCCAAGAAGAGCTCTAATAGCAAGTGTCAATCTTCACAAATTTTCTAGTTTTTCCCCCCAACTAAGAGCTAATAACAAGTGCCAATCTGGATAAAATCTTTTGTCCTTAAACAAACTCAAACTTCAAATAAGCCAACCAAATACTACACTTAATGAGGATTGCTTACAGCAGCCGGTAGAACACAAAATTTATCTTCTTCATCACTTTATTGCTCCAACTTTCACCCAACCTAGTATTCATTATAATCCCTAAATTTCCACATCATTTCAGTTTTGGTCTACTTATTTCAATAGAACCAGTGATGACAAGAAGCGAGAAAGAGTAAAAGAAAATAATAGAACTAACAATTATGTAGTCACTGTCACAAGACTCACAAAACATTACTACCAAGAATAAGGCTGGAAGAAAAATTACCAGCAAGTTATGGCAAAATTGTATGTGCAACCATAAGAACTCATTTCAGATACAACAACAATCTGATCCTCAGGCATATACTAAGGAGTTCAAAGGGAACAAAAAGGAAAATCGGTGATGACATGAAGCAATGTTGAAATGATTGAGAATTTTAAAAAGGAAATGATGATGAAGTATGATATGAATGACATGGATAACTATGTCATTTTCTAGGAATTGAAATTTATCATGCATGAAAAAGGTGTATTTATTCCACAGGTAAAGCTCTGCCTGAACATCTCCTCACAGAATTCTCCAAATATATAAGTAAAACTAAAACAAGTGATAAAAATGTATGAAACTTTAGGCATTGTGCTGAAGTTACCAGAATAACCATTTCCCACTTCAACTGAAAAACAAACAGAACCCAGGTGAAAAAAAAAAAAAGGAAATCATATTGAGAAATGAAGCAATTGATACAAATGCATGAACTATTAGGCATACGATGAAAATTACAGGAATCGCCATTACTCACTTCTACTACTTAAAAAATTGAGCACAACCCAAGTGAAAAAATACCCAAATTACATTTAAATTACAGGGGCGCAAAAAATTGTCAAATCAATTCCAGTTATTTCAGCTGAAGGCATGGCAACACATTCGATAACCACATTGATTCTCCCTGGAATTGCGACATTACTAGGCCTACACAAGAACACAGTAAAATTACAAACAAATGCCTCCGCTAATCGGGAGAAAAAAAACCATAATGAAAAGAAGAGGCACTTGATGCTTTTAAGATTGTTGTGGCCCAGAAACGTTGAAGATGATGAGGAAATTGAAGTTGAAAAGCTCTGATAAACTACAGACATTTTTTTCAACCAAGAAACTGAGGGAACAAACGAGCCTTTGTATGTGTTACCCTCAAAATATCCGGCAAATAAACATCCCCTTCAGACTTCACTAAATTTCCCTCTTCGTCACTCTCTTTATCGTTTTCACTCACCAATACCTTCGAATTCAACCACCTCAATGTCTTGAAAAATCGGTAACCAAAACCATTTTTCGTCAAATCATTCTTTTTTGTGTATACAATCTATTCCCAGTCAAATACTTGGGTTCCAAAAACAAATCTCCACATTCTTCCACATCCATAGTCTCCATTTCTATAACAAAACTCAACCAAATAAGCAAAAATAAATAAATAAATAAATAACCAAAGTATTGAAGCGGTGATTAAAGTCGAAGATCCCAAATTCGGATTCCGTCTGATTGATCCATGGTCGCGGACCACCTGGGCTGTCTTCCCCTCCACATGGTACACCCAGCCTGATTACGCCCAAAGAATAACGTGATAGTTGTAGTGTAACGTTGGGGTGTCATATCCACATGAAGACAAAAAATGCTTAAGGGTTCCAAAAATGGATGAGTTATCATCTTAAATTTGTAGTAAATTCAATGTTGAAGTAGCAAAGTTAAAATCAATGATTTGAAGTAGTGAAGCATCGGAATTCCCCCCAGTTGGATCGGATCATTCACATCAATTATTCAGTTTTATAACTCAATTAGAGGCTTTCATCCCGGCACTCTAATCGGAAGAATATACAAATAAATTTAATTCAAAAGTAGTTCTAAAATCTAGACTTCATATGATGCATTCGTACAATTTTATCGAAATCAGATTCAAAGTTCAACCATATGCTTCAAGCATAAAACAGTAATTGAATCATACCAATAAAATAATTGAGATTAAGAATGTATTTGAGCTACATTATTTTGAAAAAAATGTATTCTAGAATAGTAGATTGATGGAGAATGTGTGGTTGAAAAGGAAAAAAAAAAGTTACTGATGTGATGGAAATATTATTTTATTGAAAAATGTGTGGTTGAAAATGAGTAGAAGAATGAGAATGAAAATTTTAATATGTACCAAACAGGGGCTAAAATTCAACAGTTAGTTCAATTTGTCGATAGAAAAAGCTTGACTGAATCTATGATTAATTTAGTAAAAGTTAAACCAATCTCAACATAGGCTCATGAAATTTAAACCTAACAAATATTTCGATTAAACAATGGAAGAAGCATGACTGAATCCATGAAAAATCTAATAAGAATTAAAGCAATTTCAATTTAAATTTATCAGAATGAAAGTCTAAATTCTAAATGTGTTCAACAAATAAAGACCATATTACATGAATAAAGGATGTAAAATCACCAAATCCAATGAGTTCCTTCGCAACTTCACCAAAAGATTTAGTTCTTCGGGATTTTCTTGAGCAAAAAGAGATGAAAGAATGATGAATAATGAATAATTGGTGTTCTAGGACGGTCAGGGATCTTTTTAGGGTTGAGAAGTCGTGCCACAATAAGTTACCATAAGTGTTTAAGTCGTAGAAGGAAACTTGAAATTTTTTCCTCGATTTGGCTTGGGTGGGAGCCCAGTAGAAAAGGGGGCGGTTGCCCAGGCAAAAAAATTGCTTTCTGTATTTGAAATCCAGGGTCGGGAGGGCGCCTACTATAAGCTGGACAGCCTATAGTATTTTGGTCATAAATTCCAATATCGATGTCCGATTGAGATGATTCAAGATGCGTTGGAAAGATAACTCAAAGGGCTACAACTTTACTTCAAATACCATCTTACAATTCGATCGTTTTCCATGCCAAAGCTGGTCTCAATATGAGGCTAAAAATCGGTGCAACATTTTCAGCTTGAAAGTTGATATACGATAATGTTTTGGCCATATTTCATCCCTTTGACTCCATTCTTCATCCAATTAACATCTAACACTCTCGAATCTTTATCACAAGTTCAGAAACAAGTTTAGAATATTTGTACTTTAGTTCCTGAACTTTCACTTTCTCCTATTTTGGCCATTTTTCACTCTTTGCTTCTAATTTCCACCGTATTCGTCCATTTGCAGTCTAAACCAAAATAAAATGTACTTAGAACATTTAAGCACCAATAAATTATGAAAATGCAATTATTAGTGGATGAAAAACGTGATAATTACACTATTATCACACACCCGCCAACTTGCTTATTGCTAGTCCCTAGCAATTTAATGCAAAATAAGATAATCGACTAGCCAATATTGCAAGTTAATTATGAAGTTCTAATTTAACCACAGTTCTCTTTTCAAACTTAACACCACAAAAAGAATTAATAATATTATGATCATCTGAATATCAAAAACACATGCCAAATGTGTGAGTGTGTGTCAAGCCATATCCATATTACCGCCAACCCTAACACATGCAACATCAAGTATATCTCAAGCTGAAGGTTTAGCTCCATAATTCATGGGTATCAAAATGTTTAGAGTGGGGTTTCTCTCTATAGAGCTGAGAAAGATAAACACTCAAAATTGGAGGCTTAAATATTTATGAACAAGTAACAAGCAAACATTGATATCATGATAGGCATACCGTCAAATGAGAATTCATCTATTCATTCCACAATCCTACTTGGGATCAAAACAGTTAATGCAAAAGGTTGTAATAAAGTTCAAGTTGGGCTATACGAAAAGAGGGATATCAGGATTCAAAACTTCCAAGCACATAGCTAAGTATCTTATCATGCATTTCAATTCATCACACCTTTCATTCAACACATTCCTCAATATTTCAAGCCCCAAAATCAAACATATATATATGTTTTGTTTCCTTTTTTCGATATTTCTTTTCTTTTCTTTTTCTCTTTTTTTCTTTTTGGGCCGCCTTACTTGAGCACATCTCAACTCTTGTTATTTTCCTTGCTTCAATTTTTCTCAAATAAACATCCAATACCTGCTACACACTTGGAAGTAAAAAGGTGGAACCATATGCGTAAAAGTTGTACTCTAATGTGGTGCATGAAGAAAAGGCTATATATGTGTGTATGACTCAAAGTGAAAAAAATATGTGCAAAAATTATACTCCAATGTGGAGAAGTATGGTTAATATAGGTGTATGAAGAAAATGATGTATATGTGTATGGCTCAAAGTGGCTACTAGGGGTATTGAAAAGAAAGGTTGAAGGCTCAAATATCAGTCCTAAATTAACTTTCATCATTTCCCAAGTAATTCACCATCTTACCACAAACCATATAATGTTATTCTCAAAAGAGTTTCCAATTCACGAGACCAATGAGCGGTTATTGCCATTTTTAGTATATAGTGGCTCTCAATCCTCACCAATTCTCTCACAAGAAGAATTTCAGCAAGAGACTCCTCTAACTACATGTGTTAAGCCAACATCACAAGACTTGTGTGCACGAAAAATTTAGCAAGTGTCATGACATCTAGATTTTCACAAACAAAATTAATTCCTAGTGGTGTGTGTTGTCATTCAAGAGCATAAACAAGTAGTNGTGTGTGTTGTCATTCAAGAGCATAAACAAGTAGTAAATTAGAGATTCAATTTGATTTTTTTTTTTCACTTCACATGCAATTCAACGATAATCCAAATTGACCCTTCCCCTAACTAAATTTTCGCATTGTCCTCAATGCATAAACATGAGTATCAAAGAAAAGAAGGGAAATATGTCACCTGAACATGGCAATGAATCAACAAAAACTTAGAGTATAAGAAGCTTGCAAGTACTCAAATGGATGGTGGT
>CAIGRO010256666.1:0-10868 GCA_903798355.1 Fraxinus baroniana
GCACGAGTTTAACAACGCAGAAAACCTTGTTAAACAACATAAGAAAATGGTAGAAAAATAAAAGAACCCAAAGAAAGAAATGGAACAAAAGATTCGAGAAAAGTGTTTAATACTTTATCTTTAAGACGAATTTGTCCCGTAACGGTGTTAACGAAGGTATGACAATCGTCTCCCAATATACAACGAAGAACTCTTTTTGTTGAATTACTTCAAACTACAAAGCCAAAGCAAACCGAACCATATTTTCTCTCTACATAAAGAATAGTTTTGTATGCAATAAATGAGTGATAAGTGATGAGTGATTGCAAGAGTTTTTGATGCAAGAATTGTGTAGAATGATATAAGATGACTTAATGGCATCCAAGGGGTCCAATTTAGAGAAGATAAGGGATAGTGACAGGAGAGACACGTCCCCAAAACTTATCATCTTTCATCAAGGGGGCCCTTCATGGTGCTCGCCTAGTGCCCAAGGTGGCCCTCGAGTGCTAGTCACATATGCTGAATTCCTCATTTTTCCTTTTCAACTTTGAATCACAATTTTTCATTCATCCGGAATTAGTTTTGAGATATTAAATATACCATGATCATCTACTCGACAAGTAGAACATGTTAGACTATTTATTTTCATAATTTGACTATTTGATCAAATCTGAATAATTGACAGAAGATAATATAAAATCAACTTTTCAAGATTTTACTTAACCAAATTTCATCTACATTAAACCGAATTCCAACAGTCTTCCACAAGAATGAAAATTTCAAATATGCAAATGATAATGCATGCATTAGTAGAGAGATAAGAAAAAAAAACATCACACTATCGGATTTACTTAGCTAATTGGTGCATGGATGTCTTGAACTACTCAACCGTTGGTGTAAACCAAGACAATTGTAGTTACACAATATCTTTCCTAAACTGTTTTAGTTCTTATGATCATTTCATTTTGGCCTTGAACCAATCTTTAGTTTCATAGGTGTTTTAGAGAATTTTAGCCTTAAACAATTCTCATAAAAATGGCCCCATTTCACATTTACATAGGTGACCTCCTATTAAAAATATTCTGCTTTACTCTACTTGATTTAATCAATATATATGAATTATAAAAGTGTATCTTAACCTTTTAACATTTTGTAGAAAATACTTTGATTATCATAGAAATAAGTAGAAAGTATTCCCTAAATGGTTGATGGAATCTTCATAACTTAGTTGTCCCATTGAATCATGATCTTGGGATCTCTAGTTAATAAGGTTGGGTTACCATTATAAATACTCTTGCGTAATAAGCTTCAATCCTATTTCCTTCAGTAGCAATATATTTGATCTTTCTGTAAGCTTTTCATAAGCGGATCCGTGATGTTCTCTTTTGATTTCACATAATCAGTGAAAATAATACCATTTGAAATCAATTGTTTAATGGTGTTATGTCTATACTTACCATTATAAAAACTGTTTTGTACCCTTTCAATAGCCGATTGACTATCACAGTGTATACCTATAACAGGTACCGGCCTAGACCAACATGGAATGTCCTCCAAGAAGTTAAGAAGTCATTCTACTTCTTCACCGACTTTGTCTAAAACTATAAATTTAGATTCTATCATTGATCAGGCTATAAAGTTTGCTTTGTGGACTTTCAAGACAAAGTAGCGTCACCAATGGTGAAGGCATAACCACTAGTAGACTTAGAATCCTTCATATCAGATATCCAATTTGTTTCACAATATCCTTCCAATATCACAGGATATTTTGTGAAATATAATCCAAAGGCTAAGGTATGGTTTAGATACCTAAAAACCCGATTCAGAGCCTTCCAATTATCATGGCTTGGATTACTCGTGAATCTACTAAGTTTATCCATAGTAAATGCTATATCTAATTGAGTGCAGTTTGTAATATACATTAGACTACCTATAATCTATGAATACTTTAGTTGAAACATCAGTTCACCCTTATTTTTAACTAAGTATAGACTTAAATCAATAGGGTTTTTTTGCTGGACTTTCCTCATATACATTAAATCTCTTAAGTACACTCTCAACGTAATGAGATTAGAAAAGTATAATTCTATCAGATATTATAGAGATCTTAATCTCTAATATCACATCATCCACACCTACATCTTTCAAGTCAAAGTGTTTCATCAACATTGTTTTGGTGTTTAGGATTATATCACGACGATTGCCCATAATTAATATGTCATCCACATATAGACATACAATTACATAAGCGTTAGGTGTATTTTTTATGCATACACACGTGTCACGCTCGTTAATTTTAAAATCATTTGACATCATAGTTTTGTCAAACTTTTGGTGCCATTGCTTTGGAACTTGCTTCAACCCATATAGAAACTTAACAAGTTTACAAGTTTTTCGTTATTAGTTAGGAGTAATGAATCCTTCAGATTGCTCCATGTATATTTCTTCTTCTAATTCATCATTCAAAAGTATTGTTTTCACATTCATTTGATGTATCTTAAGGTTATGCAATGCAACAATTGCAATCAACAACCTTATCAAAGTGATTCTAGTCACATGTGAGTAGGTATTAAAGAAGTTAAATCATTCCTTTTGCCTATAGTCTTTGGCAACCAACCTAACCTTGTATTTGTCAATCGATCCATCCAGATTCAATTTCTTCTTGAAAATCCATTTATACCCTAAAAGCTTATTTCCAGTGGTAAATCAAACAAATATCAAGTATGATTTTCCATTATAAAATATATCTCACTATTGATAGCTTATTTCCAATGCGGTGCTTTTGGTGTAGACATTGCTTCATTAAATTCTTCGGATCATTTTCGACCATGTAGGTAAAAAAATCTGGACCATATAAAGTAGATATTTTAGTCCTTTTACTACGCCTTGGTTCTTCATCGTTTGTAGAAGTACCATTTGTAGTTTCATAAGTTCTCTTATTCAAACTTACATTTCCTTGTCTTTGCATGGAAAGAAATTTTTGAAAATGAAGGATTTCTCGATTCTATTATGGTGCGTTCATTTATGTCTTGAATATCAGACTTATGAACAAGAAATCGATATGAACTACTATTATTGACATATCCAACAAATTTGCAATCAATTGTCTTAGGCCCAATTTTCACTTGTTTCGACTTTGGTACTTCAATTTTGGCCAAATACTCTCACACTATTATGTGTTTATAAGAAGGAGGATAACTTTTCCATAATTAATATGGAGGTTTCATCCATTTTCTTTTGAGATAATTTATTTAGAATGCTTTTTGGAAAAATTATAGCTTTCCTTCATATGTTTTGGAATCAACATTGCATTCAGCATCTCCTTAAGAGTTCGATATTTGCGTTCAAAAATACTGCTTGATTGATGTGAGTAAGGTGTCGTTGTTTGATGAATAATACCATGTTAACCCTGAGGGGTTGCTCAATCGATCAGATTTTAAGTTTGTTCCCCAATGGTCCACTAGTTCGAGTCCCCTCAGGGCCACTGAGGTGAATATTGGCTGTAAATTTGAGAGCTCCGTGGGATTAGTCGAGGTGCGTACAACCTGGCCCAAACATCCACGATTATCAAAAAAAGAATAATACCATGTTTGGAACAAAATTCTTCAAACACTTCCCTGTATTATCTTCATCTATCTCTTCAAATATTCTTTATTCGTTTAGCAAGTTGATTCTCAACTTTCATCTTATAATGTCTAAAAATATCTAAGGCTTCATCTTTGCTTCTTTGCGAATAGATATACAATACTTTGTACACTCATCGATGAAAGTAATAAAATTTTTATTTCGACCTTTAGTTTGAACAATTTCAAGTCACTGATATTGTTGTGTATTAACTCTAAAGGTGCAATGTTCCTTTTAACTGAATAAAATGATTTTTGGTCAATTTTGCATTAACACAAATTTCACATTTATGGTTAGAATCAAGTTTAAGCATCAATATCATAATTAGATTCATAAGTTTATGCACAAATTTGTAGTTTGCATGTCTCAATCGACTAAGCCATAAAAAATACAACTCAATCATATAAGCAGAATTTAAACTTTTATTAATAATGTTTTGCTTCAATACAATAGTAAGAACGTTCATTTCGAACATTCCATCGCACAAGTATCCTATTCCAGCATACAACTTATTCTTAGTGAGTGCAAATTTATCGGATACAAATACAAGTTTAAAGTCATTTTTGATAAATAGAGACCCTTATACAAGGTTTCCCAATCAACTCTCTGTAGTTTAAGAATATTATCTTGTCTACACAAGTGTGTTGGGTAGCTGTAGTATCAACCTACCATTCTCTTAAATTTCCAAAGTTGTTTCATTTAGAAACAACCGCAGATAAATCCATTTCTTATTTCTCTTCAGATATGGTGTCTCCTTCAATCACATTTGCTTGTACATTCTTTTTAGGCTTACGACATTCACTAGATCGATGTCCCACTTTACCACAATTGTAGCAATTGCCTTTTGAATTTCTTAACATTCTTGGTATTGTCTCTTTTTGGTGCATCACTCGAAACCTTGCACCTTTTGTTGATCCTTGAACCGGATTGCATCAAGTTAGCTTTAGCTTGCCCATGTTGAACAATAGACTTCATTTCTATTTTTCTATTGTCTCCTTCAATCCTTAGTCAGAAAATATTTCTTTCAAGCTCATCTCTTTGTACTTGTGCTTGAGATAGTTTTTGAAATCTCTCCATAGAGGAAGGATTTTCTCAATGATAGCAGCAACTTGGAATGATTCACTGAAGTCATCTTCTCCGCATGAATTTCATGAAGTAGAACCTAGGTTCTTGCACTTGACTATTGATGGTTTGGAGTCTATCATCTTGCACTCTAGGAAATTTCTAACAATGAACTTCTTCCTGCAGGCGTCCTGCGTTTTATACTTTTCCTCTTAAGGAATACCAAAGTTCTTTGGCAGATTTCATTGCACTATACACACAATATAGAGTATTGTCTAATTCATTTAGAAAGTAGATATTGCACAAGAATTCATAGTGTTTCCAAACATCCATTGATTCCCCATTATTTGCTCCTTGTTGTATGGTAGGAGGATTTTTGGTTAAGAACTTTGCCAAGTTCAAGGTAGTGAGATAATATCTTTTGTTGCCATCTTTTGAAATCCACACCACTGAACTTTTTTCAGTTTCTCTCCATGTATAGTTGGAGTAGTTTGAATTGGTATATCCAATGGTGGAATGGCATTTGGTGCTGAATTTGATATTTGTAAAGTTACATCATTTATAGCATTTTTGTTTGACTCGTATAAGTCTCAAAGGTATCCATTTCTATTAGAAAATAGAAGTTCAACAAAAAGAATGGAACATTACTTATGTTTATTCCAAAAGATAAAAAGAATCAATTTTTGAAACCAACAAAACAACGAAATTTCGTCTTAAAATTATTGGAGGAATAGTGTATATTGTTTTGATGGTGTATAGGACTTTGGCACGAGTTTAACAACGCAGAAAACCTTGTTAAACTATACAAGATAATGGTAGAAAACAAAGAAGGAAACCAAAGAAAGAAATGGAACAAAATATCTGAGGCAAGTGTTTAAGACTTTGTCTTTAAGACGAATTTGCCAACGCTGCTAACATAGGTATGTCAATTATCTCCCAAGATACAAGAAGAACTCATTGTAGTAGAAGTACTTCAAACTACAAGGCTAAGGCGAAACGAACTAGATTTTCTCTTACACAAAATGGTTTTGTATGAAAGAAAGGGAGTGATTTTGATGCAAGAATCATGTAGAATATATGGGATGACTTAATGACGTCCAAGGGGTCCAATTTATAGAAGGTGAGGGGTTATGATCAGAGAGGCACGCCCTAAAACTCAACATCTTTATCAAGGGTCATAGCCCTTCGTGGTGCTTGTCTAGTGTCCATGTGGCGCACAAGTGTTATTAACATAGATCTGGCGCTAGGCTGGCGCCAATCATATATGCTGAATCCTTCATTTTTTCCTTCAACCTTTGGACCATAATTGTTCATTCACTTGGAATTGATTTTGAAATTCCAAATATATTACGATCATCTACTCGATGAGTATAATAAGTTAATATATTTATTTTCATAATTTGACTATCAGATCAAATCCGAATAATTGGCCGAAGTTTATACAAATCAACTTTTCAAGATTTTACAGAACCAAATTTAATCTTTTTTAAACCAAATTCCAACATATATGAGGGATCTGGTTTAGATAGATACAATATAGAATTGAAAACCTGTTGTCCAAAAAAGATGCAATCAACTTTCAGATTGTTCATGCATCAAAGCTTGCATCATACGACTGATTTATGTTTTGAAATTTTATGCTAAGACGTAACTACTACTTTGGATAGTAGTCACTCTTAAATAAGGCAAGGTGTCCAAAGTGTTTATATATTTACAAGGCAAGTCTTCTAAAGGTCACGTGGGATACAATTTTATTGTTAAATTCCACCGATCCAAAAGATTGATGTCTACGGTGGTCCAATTGGGTGATTGTACGGAATCAGTATTTTATTGGAAGTAACCCGTTTCAGGTTTTTTAAACCTTTTGAGATTGTCCCATCTGTGATGAGGGTCCTTTAAGGGGGATGCTTGCTCCATTTTAAATAAAACACTTTTAAATTTAACTTATAGGAAGAGGGTGCTCAAAGTGTGTATAAATTTACAAA
The DNA here is from genome assembly GCA_903798355.1 of Fraxinus baroniana. Lineage (NCBI taxonomy): Eukaryota > Viridiplantae > Streptophyta > Magnoliopsida > Lamiales > Oleaceae > Fraxinus > Fraxinus baroniana. The sequence continues at coordinate 6,651 of CAIGRO010256666.1, forward strand.
ACAAGTCTTTCACGACACATGTGAAATACAACGAGCTTGTTACATAAAACAACTTCCTCTATAACCAATCATCTTAAACCGAAATAATAAACCACTATTCTTGGCAAAGCTTAAAAAGTTTATTGAAATAAATATTATTAGGGAGAAGGACGATGCTCATCCGTTGGATCTTTGTTTGCTTCATCTAAAGCGTCCATCTGTGATTACATCTAGGACAATGAATTCAAACAGTTTTCCTATTAATGCCTCAGATTAACGTGTGTTTCTCACACTCGAGTATGTCACGCCAGCCTTGAAAAATGGTGGAATAATCATCATTGTGCATTCAATTAAGTAACGGCTGGACGTGTATTGGAAGTTGTAACGATACGGTTGTCTTCTCTTGGAAAAGTGCAAAAAATCAAATCATTGACACATTTCTCAGTAGCCAACGTTGTTGACAACCACAATGGAAAGTAGCCTCAACAACTTAGCACCTCATTTCGTACGAAATTCAGCCACAATAGGAAGAAACTTCGGTAGTTCAGCGATTCACAACTTCGGCTCAAAAGAAATGCATAGTCCAATCTTCGGCTCAACAGATGTTCCATTCACTTCCCTACTGTATGCACAAACCATGTTCGACATTAAACTCCAACTATGACATAAATATCTATACTTGGACTTGGTGGATTATTTTTGTGTCCATACTGGTCAAGGCCCAATAGCCTAAAAGGTAAAGAAATGACAGAAACACGTGCTTCCAAGGCACTATTGTTGAAGTCCAATGAATGTTCGAGGTCCACAATTACCGAAGCACCTAAATATCGAAGCCCAACGAAAGGTGGAAGCACTGAAGCATTTCTAGTTCCAACCAAAGCTCCGAAGTCCATGCCTCAAATTGAGGCTCAATAACGTAGAATTAGAGGCTCAACCAAGGCAAATGATGACCCACATTTGAAGATCTTAAAGTACTAAGGATCTTCTTGGAATGATTGATTGGACGGCTACAATGAATGGAAAGGTTAGTCATGTCAACACAGGGAATGTGCTAGCTGCTCTCTTCAGAAGCATTTAAGGCGCCCAGAAGCTAAAAGAGTCCAAAATAATGCCTATGATATATGTTTCAGTTAAGGAAATGAGTCCACGAGTGCCCCCATCCAACGGTCATCATTGTACATGTAATACTATAAATAAACTCTCTTACTGTCATAAAAGGAGTTGGGAAAGGAAAAAGGAAAGGTCAAAAACAAAAATACACTTTCTCTTTTTGATACTATAATTTTGAAGAAGAACTCTGTGTAATATCGGAGTTTATTCAGTTTCCTGTTTAATCGTTCATTATCGTATCTGTTCGTTCTTTTATTTATCGGATCCTTAACATATTTGTCTCGTGTCAAAAGCTTCTTCCACGTTTTAACTCAATATTTTCGACTAGTAATATGTCAACACGTGTTGAAATTAGCTTGCCAAAATATGAGTGAGCCCGGTATATGTTGACGTATTTTTGTAGTCAACAATAATCTTTAGATTCATAGATTCATTCCGGTAAAGAATATTAAGTCACATCCCTAGACCCCACCCGTCAAGCAAGCAAACCTCGTTGAACAAAGAAAAGTATGTCTATAAAGAAGACAAGCTTGCCACCAAAATCTATGAAAATTGAATGGCAATCTTCCAATCCCTAGTTTTCTATGAAGGCCACAATCCAATTTCTTGTTTTATTCCTTTCAGATGAGAAGGTATAAAATTCTTGAAATCAAACAAAATTCGTAGGGACTGTGGTTAGATTTTGGGATTATTTAGAAGAGCACATCATTTTTTTTATGAATAGAAAGAGATTGAATGGAAACATTGAGCAAGAAATCTCTAACCATTTTTCCTCAAGTTAACCGGCGTCATCTGGTGGGCTTGGAGCGTAATTGATTATTAATTAAAAAAACTGAAATTATTTGTCAAGATTTGATTGAAGGGTCAGCGTGACATGAAGATGGGGGGCAGTAGATTTATAAACACCTTGCCAACATGCACTAGCAATTTGATACATGGATGGACTAAACTTTGCTAAAACACAAGGATTGTCCATTTCTTTCTTATAGTATTTTATATTAATGTTATCTTTTCTTTTATTTTTTTTTCTTATTTCTGCATAATTTTCTTTCGACGAGTGGTCTTCAATGTGCTGACATGATAAGCTTGTCCTAATCTTGGAGATGAAGCTTTTATTTAGCGACTTCCCAAACTTTATGATTTCAGCCCTATTTGGTATACATTAAAATTTTCATTTTCATTCTTCTACTCATTTTCAACCGCACATTTTTCAATAAAATAATATTTTTCATCACATCAATAACTTTTTTTTAACTACACATTATTCATCAGTCTACTATTACAGAAAAATAGTGTGGCTCAAACACACCCGAAATCCTAATCATTGCACTCATGATTTAGTGATTCAATAAAATACAATGTTTTATTTTGTTGAGAAAAACAAAAAAGTGATTACATTAAAACGTGCAACAATCAGCAAAAACATGCCATGTGTTTAGTATCTTGGAGTAAACAAAACTAGACAAAATTTAAGTGAAGAGGTATATGATATACGAAATTGATCTACTAAGCACCGATGACGTGACTCACTATAATTAGGTGATGTAATTAGTTTTGTAGTCAATCATTATCTCACATCATTTATTATAGTGTGTCTGTTTAGAAGATCAGTTCTGATATCATATATCATATATTATTATTGTATTTAGTATTATTTAGTTTAACATATAATGCTCATTACATATATTTTTTTTTCCTATTTTGTCAAGTACTCATTTAATTGGGCCATATATTATTACATCACATGACTCACGAGCCTCCAAAGTTAAATTATGTTTTATAGAGTTAATAAAATCGAAATATAAGTTATTTCTTTCTTCTTCCTACATATTTCTTTTGTACTTTCGGTAAATCCATTCTTTTACCTAAAAATTTGCCATTAGATTAGGAGCAGGCTCAGCTAAGTTTAAAAATACTCGTAAATAAATAAGTTTTAAAATAATTATTCATTTTCAAAGTTAAAATAAGTAAATCGTTTATTTTAAAAAATTTATTTACAATAAGGAAAATCAGGTTGGATTTTCCAACCTTTTGTTTAGTATGATAATGGGTCTCAAATCTTTAAAAGTAAATTGTTATGTCCTTAAACTATTTAACTTGAAATCTAGGTAGCCGTGTGACTAAAATCACTCACGTGGATGTTAAAATCACAAGTAAATTTAAGTGTTTGAAACTTTGCCATTCAATATTATGTCGCGTGAAAGTCGAATGTAATTTTAATACTGAGGAAATTAGGGTGGGAGTGGGACCACCCAACGTTTCATGGGGTGTAATTTTGAATCCAACTTTCAAAAATGAGGTTATAGGTCCTCCATCTAAATTTGTAGATTTGGATTGACCGCGTTATTAAAATTACAATTTTATATGTGAAAATCACACACCACTCAAAGCTAGACTGCAAAATCATCAAATTACTTAACATTTCTTTCTCATTCATTTGAAAGTTTCTTGCAGTTTTACTGTCCACGTTGAAGACATTTGCAACATGGAGATCAGATCCACAAATTTAGCTAGGTTGAGGACAAACTTCATTTTTTGAAGAATTAAGATCTAGAATTACACTACGAGAAAAGTTGAGGGTCCAACACTAATTTTGTCAATTTTAACGGCACTCGGCAGCGCTGACTATCTCATTGAGACCTATATTTACATTTTTGAATAGTTTACATATTCAGAAACTTAAAGATTGAGAATTCATAAATACACCAAATCTGACCCTAATATTCCCTTTTAAGTGCGTTTGATATACATTTTTAGGAGAAAATACTTTTTTTTTATGATGTAATGGTGAATATGTGATTGAAAAAAGAAAAAATATTGATGAGATAGAAAATATTATTTTATTGAAAAATGTATTGTTTAAAATAAGTAGAAGGATGAAAAAGATAATGAAAATTATAATGTGGTGCAAACAAGGACTAATACATATAACTTTATATATATGTGACTCGAATTCTTTTATTGAAATATTTGAAGTATTGAAAAATTCTAATTGAAGTACACATCATGAAGAATTCAAGTTTGGAATGCTATTGGAATCCTATATCAAGTTGAAGTTCTATTTTGGAAGTCCATTGGGAGTTGGAAATTGATATTGGACTTGAAAAAGAGTTCGGAATTGAGAAAATT
>CAIGRO010256693.1:0-34196 GCA_903798355.1 Fraxinus baroniana
ATTGTGCTACATCTATACTCGAATATACTTATTGAACTAGCATATTTAATTCCCCTATCATACTTTGCACTTATATCTTGTGTGTTAAATTGTTTTGAGACTAAGTGTCGAAAAAGTTTCAAAAATCAATTCACCACCCTCTCTTGGTTAGTTATTCTTGGGCTTACATAGTCAATTTGATTTAATCACCAACCAAACATTCACTAAGCTTCGGTTAAAATTGTACGTGGTGTGGATCTTAGTAATGCTACTCTCATTTTCTATTTGCTCTCTTTTTGTCTCCTTATTATTGTTGGTAGTAAGAATATTTGTTGATGAACCGTAGCATTATGTTTTTGACAATATATTTAAGGTATCTTGTGTTATCTGGAGACAACTTTGAAACCACATAGTTGAAAGTTGAAACTGGACTACTATTGCATAATTTATTATTATTTTTTGTCAGTGCAATGCATGACCTGTGTTCTTTTGAAAGTATTGTTAGTGTTTCTTGTGAAAAATAAATGAGACAAAAAATTTCGTTAACTAAAACATTTTTATTATAAAAATTTTCATCGAATTTTATAAATTGAAGTATATAATTTTGGTTTTGGACCATGGATCTAAACAGAGTCGATGACTTTTAAAAGTTGCTGAATGGTTGATTAGTTAAACAGTGGAGAGTAGTTTTATTAATCTATGGTATGTACTACGTTTTGTGATTTCTAATATTTTATAAATATAAGATTTTTTGAAAGTTGAAAGGAACTATCATAAAGTTTTATCACCTGTTTAGAAGTTGGTAAACAAATCCATTGAAGAAAGTTTTCATCCCAAATTTCGTTCAAACTATCCTTGTTGAGAAAGTTTCGTGAATTTGTTATCAGTTGCCTGTGGGAAAAAATAGGAACGAACAAATTAAAGTTACTTTGATAATTGGTTTATATATTGATGATCTCAATATAGGCATGACCCCGATCATGTTAACCCAAGGAGCAATGCTGTCCATCCTACCAATTTTCGTGCCCACATCCTCGAGCACTTGCACATGTATCTGGTAGCTTGGGACCTCCTCGAGGTCACGTCTTAATCTCGAACCTAGCAAACTCCGACCTGGCAAGACTTTCCTATATGATAAGGCTTATCTAATTCAAAGGTGTTTGAGTCCTACTATAAATATACTACATCTTCCTAAAATGATTCTACCACTAAAGTTTTATATTTATCCAAGCACATTGATGGTACAACGTCAATCATGTTCCAACTTCTAAGCATGGTAGAACGCCTAGGTCATTCAATAACATAATCCTACCAAGAATGTATTACCTATATCTATAAATACAGCACTTCAATTTATTTTCTAAGTACGTTTTTATTAAATTTCAGCATATATTTTTCACGAATTCTCTCTCTGACTTAAACATCGAAGGGGCGACGAGGATATACCTCAACGTCTTTTTTCAGGTACCAGAAGATATCGTTTGTTGTTTTTAGTCATCAAGCCCAAAAATCAACATGTACGATTTTTGGTAGCATCATGTATGATCTGAAAATAAAAGGTGAGCCTAACATAAAAATGCACACAGGAAATAGGGGAAGAAATATTCTGTTAATACTAATATTGGACTTCGGTGATTATAACTACTAATTTTTCCTCATCTCTACTCCTTTGACCTTACAATTGAAGTTATTGATGCTACCTGAACTTGTAAAATTAATATGAACAAATTCAGCAACAGTACTTCTATGTGTATGGCACCATTGATTGAATTTACTTTGTTGATTTAGGTACATGTATAGCACTGTGGTGTTTGGAAACTATTTTTTATGCAATTTTTCCCAAAAAAAACATTGTTGGTGTGATTTTCCTGTTGAGAAAATGTAATATATTCAGGAGAGAAATGAAAATGTATAATCGAACAATTTAAAGTTATCGAATCATAAATTGAGTAATGAAAAATAAAAAATGGACTAAGTAATGAACAATTGAACACAATTTAATAACAGTAATAAAAAAAATTCCATAGATCATTAGTAGCAAATGTACAAGCAGTTATCAGTGACAGTTAATAATATTTGCATATTCTAGACGAACATGGATCCACAATATCTAAAGCAACCCATTCACTTGGAAAACAAGAGTCATTGGTAATTGGTGTAGTTCTAATTCCAGACGGAGAGGTAAGTTCCTTTACATAGGCAGATGATGTTGCTTTTTTCGAAACGATATACTATATAACTGCCCATTGCTATAAAAGTAATGTAAATGTTTTATCATTCATGTTTTTTCAAAGCAGTGCTTAATCTCACAAGTCTGATCACAAAGATCATGCAAAAATAGTTCGAAGGCTTTAGCTGCATATAACCACAATAAAGTTATAAAGTAGCAAAACTAACATATTCTGAAGGAAGAATGAAAAACAACAACAATACAAGACAAATTCCATGATTTAGCATCTCCAAACAATCGGGAAATAGAAACACAATTGGATGATTGGAATCACATACAGATTAAGAACGGTACGACCATAGCAATCTTGCATATGTCCTCATATAATCTTCTTTATACGAGCCTGTATAATGAATTTTCAGTGAATTTGAGGGTTGGGGGAGATGAAGAAGATGTAGAGGGAGAGTAGAGATGCATTCAGTTCGGGTAAATAGGTCGAAACCGAATCTGTTTTGCAGGAGGAGGAGGTTTTTTCGTATGAGGCTTTGAGTGCTTTCATTTTTCCCAGTATTTCCCTGTTGTTAGCATCTTCGACGAACAGTTCTTCACATTTTAGTTATTGAATTTTTTTTATTTTTTTATTTTTTTGTCATAAAAGGCTAGGAAATTCATTTTAGTCATTGTTGTATTTGCTAAGCTTTGATCTCTTCCTAATGGCAAATTCTTGATTACTTTGTGGGCCATGTTTTAATTAGAAAACAGCCAACCATTCACAGGATAATGCATATAAGTCAAGACTTTAACCATTCACATGCCATTCTTAGCTCCGCTAGCAGTTCAATTGTGTTCTCATCCCTATGACAACCCAACTCGAACACTGTGAAATCATACCCGCCCTTGGCGAGGTAACTCATGAACTAACATTACCTTTGACATTTTTCGACATCCCATGGTTGTATTTTCATCCAATTCAGCGTCTTTTGTTCTACGAATTCCCTTATTCCAAGCCCTATTTCTTGGAAACCATAGTTCCAAATCTCAAAGATTCACTCTCCTTCACTCTCAAACATTATATTCCATTAGCAAGCAACATACTGTATCCAGCAAGCAATGAAAAGCCCTTTTTTCGTCATGTGATGGGGGACTCGCTTTCACTAACGATAGCCGAGTCAAACGAGGATTTCGACTATCTTATTGCAAATTATGCACGAGATGCTGATCAGTTCTATCCTTTTGTCCCTCAATTGCCACCACCTAAAGAGGAGCCTGGGTATAAACTTTTTCCAGTCTTCTGTCTACAGGTAACCTTTTTCCCAAATCGTGGCTTATGTATTGGTTTTACCAACCATCATTGTATAGGAGATGCGAGTTCAATTGTGGGTTTTATCAAGGCTTGGGCTTCAATCAGCAAATTCGGGGGAGATTCGCAGTTGATTGACGACAAATCCTTGCCTCTTTTTGATAGACATGTCATTAAAGATCCTCGTGGAATAGGAGATCTATATTGGAACCAATTGAAGAATTTGTCTTTGCAATTCCCATCTTTGCATTTACCCACCAATAAGGTTCGGGCCACATATATTCTCCACCAGGCTGATATCGAGAAGCTCAAGTATTCGGTTTTGTCTCGAAAACCAGATTTGGTTCAACCTTCATCTTTTGGAGTTACAACTGCCTATGTCTGGACTTGTTTGGTTAAGTCCTGGCAAACCAGTGGAAAGGAGGTTGATGCAGATAAGCTTGAATACTTTGGTTTTGCAGTGGATTGCCGGGGACGCATGAATCCTCCAGTGCCTGCTAGTTACTTTGGAAACTGCTTAGGAGCTTTAATATTGAAAATAAAACACCAGGAGTTAATGGCAAATGAAGGGTTCTTCATTGCGGCTGAGGCAATTGCAGAGATAATTCGAATGAAGGTGAACAACAAGGACGAAATGCTTAAAGTTTCTGAGAATTTGCTAGAAGCTTTTTCCGAATTTATAGGTAAACGAATTTTTTCAGTAGCTGGATCGCCTAAGTTCGACCTATATGACACGGATTATGGATGGGGAAGGCCAAAGAAACTGGAGGCAGTGTCCATTGATGGAAGTGGTGCCATGTCTCTGTGCAAATCCAGGGATTCTGAGGGAAGTCTGGAGATTGGTTTATCTTTGCCGAAGAAGGAAATGGATGCCTTTGCAGCTGTTTTTGCCAGTGGCTTAGGAATTTTATCAAAGGAAGTTCTCTACTCAGATTAATGAGGACCTGAGGTTTTTATCTTGCCTATATTCATCAATTTATATTTATTACATGTTGCTTATTTATTTTGATTTAGACCACTTCATCTTGCTCAATAAAGAAAAATGTTGACGTGGACAACGAAAATGATGATGTGGCATAAAAATATGTTAGTGCATTATTTTCAATTAATGAATGTTACTTATTGCAAAATATCATTTTTTGTGTTATTGAAAAAGTCTTTTGAGTAAATTAAGTGCACTTTTCCTATAGAAAGAATTGAAAAAACATATCAAATATTACGAAAGCATATGCCATACCATTATTTCATTTGATTCAGAAGATAGAGTACCTAAATTGGAACAAAAATGAAAGCTAAGGAATAAACTCTGAACCAAAACCAGTCAAGTGACTAAAATGAATGTCTTCGAAGGTAAACTTGGAGATATGTTATTCTTGCTCGAAAGGTTTCTCTCTTTATGCGTCATGAGAACTATGATATGAGACATAGCTTGTACATTTATCCTTTGGGGCCATACTCTCTTTAACTTTTCCATTTGAAAGATGTAGCATTAGTTGTGGGATACTTGAAACAGAAGAGAATCAATTGTTTAATTCTGTTGTCCCAACTTAGTTGTCCCCTCAAATATATAAATTATACATTGTTTAATGTTTCGTATGTCAACTATTAATATCAGAAGTTTAGATGTCTATTAAGCGAATGAATTTATTAGATGTGTCCAATCACTTGTTGCCACTCAACTCAATTGATACCTAAACTACTAATCATCAATCGTCTAGATAGGTAGTATTATTTTAATTGGTGTTAAATGGGACCTAATGGCAAATTGGGGATTGTGTTGAATCATCTCTAAAAGTCATAATGCGAATAATGCTAGCTATCGTAAGTGATGAACTTATGTGGCAGTGTATTTGATGGTTTGTTGTCTAACGGTGTTAAGATGCATTTGTCAAATGGAGCTAATTAATGGAGAGAAATTACAGATATCTTACTTGCACATTGACCCAAGGCACAACACCCTATTTTGGGCACATGCATCTCTTAGTTGGGTTGACTGTTTGCCGAGCCGTGCTACTTGAACAGTTGGCCCTAACTGGCGCCTCCTATACGTTGAACAAAGTTTATGAAGAACGAAAATAAAAGTAACAAGAAGAAATTTCTAAATAGAAGGTTTAAACACGATTATGAATTGCTGTCTTTAAACGATATTTACCACCACGGGATAAGTGCTTGAAGACTTCAATGACAAATAATTTGCAAGAGTAAACAAACATTAATCCAAATATAAATCAAGCAATCAAAACTTGGAAAACGAACTTTGAAGAACAATATAAAAAATTGGTATTGATCTATGGATCTTTGATTTTGGATGTCGATGAATGAAATTGATGTTTATGATATGATTTCTATTAGGTTTTAAATGTTTTGTAATCGACAATTCTGTAAACAAAAGGATTGAATTATACTTTGATTATAAAGTCAAGGAGTAATGTGCAAATAGTTGAAAATAAGGTTATTAGGTCTAGGGTTCGAAAATGACAAAAAAAAAAAGAGGAAAACAACGCGAATTTTCGCTAAACTGTCGTCAAGATTTGGCTCGATCTACAAAAATAGAAACATCGTCTCTGGACCGTCGCCAGGCCTTCGCTAGAGCGACATCCCGTCGCTCGACCCTCGCTCAGCCTTCGCTCAAGCAACAGGGTTATATGATAAATTTTTATTTCGCGATTTCAAGGCCTTTTCCCCGGTCCATCTGTTTTATACCTTACCTATAAATACCAAATAGCCACTTCTTAATAGATTTTGAAAGGGATCCATCATAGCAGACATGTATAGTGGCACAAGTATCATACCACCATCTTCGAACTTTTCATTTGATCGAATTCACAATGCTCGCGATAACAATGATATTGTCAATGGAGTTCACTTTGCCTTCATGCATTGGTTGTTTGCGATGTCTATAATCAGGAGCATAATGTCTGAGTTTACCCCCACACATACCAAGAAATTTCTTCTTCTTATTGTTCTTGTTATCTTTGTTAGGATTTGTGAATTTTCTCTTCTTGAAATCCTTGTTGTATTTGTTTGATTGATTTACGGAATGGGCTTTGGAATTGCTCTCGTGAGAATGTTCATTCACATCTCATGCCCTTGACTCTTCCTCAATTGAAGATGTTTTTGAATTCTTCCTAAGAATGATCTTGGGAGTTGTGAAGGAATTTTCTTCCTATAACCTTTCTGTGTAGATGGAAATTTCACAATGATTGCACTAACTTGAAAAGTTTCGGGAAGATCTATTTTCATGGCCTTCATTTTATTGGCAAAAATTTGCAACTAATGGACTTTTCCTAACAAAAGCAAGTTATCCAAAAATTTAAAATCAAAATACGTAGAAATAAGAAACTTTTTTGTACCTTCCTCATTGGCCTTGTATTTAGTTTTCAATGATTTTCATATCTCATTTGTCGAGGTGTTATTTGTGTAGAGATCATAGAGTCGATTGGAGAGATCGTTTAGAATGTGTCCTCTACATAAAAATTCATCTTCTTCTCTCTTCTTCCTTTCCGCACTTGTTTTGTCGGTGTGATTTGGGGTTGGTTTCAACAATGGTGTCAAGTCTGGATCCAAAATATAAAAGATCTTAGGCTGTAAGAAAAAACTTCAATTTGTCCTTCTATCTTGTAAAGTTCGACCCGTCGAATCGTCAAGTCTTACAAGGTCTTGATTTATCATCCTTCTCATAGCCATGGTTGTCTCATTCCCCATGTTGAATATTGTTTGAGATTGTTGAACAAAGTTGATGAAGAACAAAAATAAAACCAGCAACAAGAAATCTCCAAACGAAAGGTTTGAAAACGATTATGAATTGCTGTCCTCGAATGATATTAGTCGACACTGGTTTAAGTGTTTGAAAGCTTCAATGTCAAATAGTTTGCGGGAATAAACAAAGCCCAATCCAAGTATGAATCAAGCAATCAGAACTTGAAAAATGAACTTAAAAAAATAATATAAGAAATTGGGTTTGCTCTTTGAATTTGGATGTTGATGAATGAATTTGATGTCTATGATATGATTTCAATAATGAAAACTACTCATATATTTAGAATTACAACCATCATTCACAAAAAAAGGTGCAAAAATCAAGTCAAAAGAGTGTAAAACCTTTCAAAACGACACCAGAATTCAAAAATCCAACGGACAAATTTTTGTACTGGACAAATTGGGTGCCCGCCCAGTTCCACAAAATGGTCATTGAAATTGTAACACAAGGCCGCCATTTTTCGACCATCACTGTATTTTGTTCTCGTTTTGTTATTTATTTTTTATTTTTTTATCATGGTTGATCATTTTCGTCACTTCCAAAATCACTCATCATTTTTAATTTGAATAATATCCAACACTGTATGTCTCCCCCACCTATAACTGGCACCCTTGCTTGAACATGGCCTACGTGGCCCGTGTTCAAGTAGTTTTATTCATGTTTGCCATCTTTCATTTCATCAGCTATTCACTCTGATTTTCCTTAATGAGCATTACCGCTTGGGGTTCCAAAAAAAAAATTCTAATTATCCACAAGGTATATATGTAGAGGTGGTATGGCTAAAATATATCGGTACTTTGATCCTTTCATCTTATTAGACCACGAAATATGGTCTTTTGACAATTTGAAGTCACATGTGGTTAGTGGAAATATAAATTGAATTTGGAGTACAATGCAAAAGATCAATTGCATTTCAGAGTTATAAATTGAAATGATGTAGGTTCGAGTCGAACTTATATAGCAACTTTCTTTTATTTTGTTCACATCTTTTTTCAAGTCAATACTCCAGATGGAATCTAATAACTATGATTTAAATATCTCGATTGTCAAATTTAGGGTGCTTGTTTGGGAGAGCTAAAAAAAATGATTTTGATTATTAAAAAAAAAAGGGAAAAAAAAAGTGTCTTCCACGGAATAAACTATGAAAGTAATCACGAGTCATATATAATGTGCGGTTAACAACTTTTCACGCTTTTCAAACAAGCATTAAAGTCATCTCCTTATTTTGATTACACGTTTGTTGTAAAAGCAAAATCTTCAGCAGCCTCCGCATCCGTGATTGAAAGCAGATGCACCAACTTCATTTATATATATTTTAGGAATTAATACATCAAATGTTTAAAACATTACACACACATCAAACATGTAAAACATTACACACACTCAAACATTTAAAGTCTACGACGATTATCTTAGATGTTTTTCAGAAGTAGAACATATCTAACATGTGTATATGTATATCTATATCTACATATACACACATCGAAATGTAAAAACTCAAGGACACTTTTGCACAAATATTTGGAAATTCGGACAAAAAGTTACGTGACTTTTATTGCCATTGTAACTTGAAACTAAATTTAATTGGGAGCTCAAGTAAAAATTATTTTATTCCATTCAAGCCTAAACTTGGGCTAGAATCTTAGGCTAGAACAACAATAATCTAGAATTTGTTAAGGAAGTTGATTCGAGCAACGTTTTCTATGAGTAATATTTGACTTGTTTCATGCCTTTCTTTCTCAGAAATAACATTTTCATCTTTCGTTTTCTATTTTCATTCGCGTGCAATCCAGACGAGCACACCTAAGTGAATTGCTGTCTTATAAATTATTTATTATTATGCTGGAGCCAGGAAATAACTAGGAAAGTCGCTTAGCATGTGAACTGTGAATAGACAAATGGTGCTGACCTAGTGGTGGACTGGTAGTTGCATTTCATTTCATTTCATTTTCTCCACCAAACTAGTTTTTCAAGAGATGAAGAAAAGGAAACTTTGTTTTATCTTAGAGATTAAATTTCAAATTTTTAATATTTCTATCCAATGGGAACCAAAACCATATTATTATTATTATTATTGGCGGAGTGGAATAAATATGACATGAAAAATACTCTTTTGAGACTTTTCCATTCCTCACCTAACCATCTACCATCTGAAAGTTTTCTGTATAAAAACAAGCTTTTGAGCTTCATCATTTTCATACATCAAACTCCAATGTCTACCGTGCTTGAGCAATGTCAAATTCAGCCTTCACCAGACAACGTGAGTGAGCTAACACTTCCTTTAGTACATTTCGATTTAACATGGTTGTATTTTCATCCTGTTCATCGGCTACTCTTCTTCGAATTCCCTTGTTCAAAGCCAGATTTCGTCGAGACCCTTGTTCCAAAACTCAAACTATCTCTTCTCCAAACTCTTAAGCATTTTCTTCCACTATCTGGCAACATAATCTATCCATTAGACTCCGGTAGGCCTATTTCGCGCTATGTCGTGGGGGATTCTGTGTCGCTAACAATTGCGCAGTGCGATAAAGATTTCAATCACCTTATGGCCATGGTTCCTCGGGTTGCTGACGAGTACTATTCATGTGTCCCTCAGATGCCACCAGCCACTCATTCATCGGACTCCGTAATTTTTCCAGTTCTTGCCTTACAAGCAACGATCTTTCCTGGCCATGGTGTTTGTCTTGGTTTTACTAACCATCATGCCATTGGCGATGCTAGTACAATTGTTCGTTTTGTGAAAGCCTGGGCTACAGTTACAAGACTGGGCGGTGATTCCCAACTTATAGATGATAAATCTTTACCATTTTATGATAGGAGTTCAGTTGAAGATCCAGAGGGACTCGATTCGATATACTGGGAATTGATGAAGAAATCTAGGCCTATGGATGCTCCACCTCTTAAATTTCCCCTCAATAAGGTTCGTGCAACATTTGTACTGACCAAAGATGATGTTCAAAAACTGAAGATTTTTGTTTTGAGTAAACGACCAAAGATGACACATGTATCGTCTTTCACTGTAATATGTGCACATGTATGGGCTTGTTTAGCGAAAGCAGAGGCTGCAATCGGGGTCGATTTGGCCGACGATGAGCCGGAGTATTTTGGTTTTCCAGCTGATTGTCGAGCAAGAATGGATCCACCGTTGCCTTCTACTTATTTTGGCAATTGTTTAGCATTTGTCAAGGCAGAAACAACGCACGGAAAATTGAAGGGAAATGAAGGATTTTTAGTTGCTGCTGAGTCGATTGGAGATGCTATTCAGAGAACGGTGTACAACGAGAAGGGTATCTTGGATGGTGCAGAGAAATGGCCTTTGGAATTTAAAGAATTGAGCGGAAAACGGCTTTTTGGAGTGGCTGGATCGCCTAGATTTGATCTGTACGATGCAGATTATGGCTGGGGAAAGCCCAAAAAATACGAAGCCGCTAACATCGATGGTGATTCATCTATGTCCCTTTGTAAGTCGAGGGATTTCGAAGGAGGTTTCGAGATTGGCTTATCCAGGCCTAGAAATATGCTGGATGCCTTTGCACCTTTCTTCACTATCTCACTTCGAAATCTTTGAACTTTCTAGCGCAAACAACCCTTCTTCGGAGTAGGAGTCGGGCTCCATCTGGTTTGGGTCAGGTTGGACCAGTCGAGTGGGTGACAATTCCTGATCAGATAAACTTCACCATTTCCATTGCAATGGTAGTAAAAACTAGTGCTCTAGGATTTACCAACGAAAATGATACATATAAATATGGTACTTTTTTAAGTATGATTCTGAGTACATACAACTTTGCTTGGTGAAGATCTACTTGCACTTGGGGTACACATCTATCACTGTATTTCAATGTATTTCTTTGATTGTCCAGTTCATTTTTACACGATCTATTGCTTTATTTTCTAGTTTGCTTCCTATATTCGTTTGAGATACTTTTATACGTTGGTAAATGTCTTCAATTATGCACTAAAGAAATAATTGTAATATTTCAACTTGTAGTGCATTATTTACTAAGGGTGTGTTTGAACCAAGAATGTATTCTAAAATAGTAGATTAATGGAGAATGTGTGGTTGAAAAAGAAGGAAAAATTATTGATGTCATGGAAAATATTATTTTATTGAAGAATGTATGGTTAAAAATGAGTAGAAGAATGAAAATGAAAATTTTAATGTGGCACAAACAGTGACTAAATTGATTTGTTAAATACATAAGAAGGACAAAAGCATCGCCATCTTTTTGAGTAAAATATTTAGGCTGACCCAGTCACTTGATCCAAATTGTTTGGGTCACGAAATAGCCAAAGTGGTCACAGATTTTGAAAAGGACGACCTCTATGAGCACAAATTTTCTTTTATGTTTGATTTTTCTGAATTATCAAATCCTTATTTTATTTTTTTCAATTTAGATCGAGTCCAGAAATTAAGAGCTTGTTTTTCGAGCCTCACTAAATGTCTTGAATTTAGGGATATGATTGCAGCAGCAGTTCCGAATCTTTCAACTTTTTTGTAGATTTTATCCTAACTTTCACTTTATACTAGCCACAATCCTAAACCTTTAAAAAAAAAAAAAAAAACTACCATTTGCCCTTCTTAATTTGGTCAAAAATTGATAAATATGAGACTTTTAAAGTGATATTTGAACGTGTAATGTGATATTAAATACAGACTATTGAAATGATACAAGGATTGGGTTTGGCCATTTTTTGTTTCTTTATGGATCACATCACATGTTTTCAATATAATGGTGATGAGTGATTACCACGTTTGTTTTTTACTTGGATCGATTTTATTTTTGTGTATACATTTTATTGAGAGATGGTAATATTTGTAAGGGTACACTTGATATTTGTATGGTCTCCAATCCAATCCAGTCCAATCCAATCTGTAGAAATATATATGATCTTGTATAGACAGAGAAGAAGTTACACAGACTCTCTCTCTACCAAATCAGAGCTCTTGTTCTATTTCTCCGCTATTTTTTGTAGTCAACCTTTTTATTTCATGCACGTTCTTCATTGAAAGTGGATCACGCCTTTTGCTCATTCTATCTGGCATATGCAACCTACCACCATTTCCAGATCCAAATTATACTACAGTCACTTGCAATTCTTTCAGGGATTCTTCTGTTAGCTTTCCCAGGTTCGAATTCTCTTTGTTTTGTGGATTTTTTGTATATATATATATATATATATTCATGTGTGTTCTTTCCTCTATTCTGGATTTATTTTTCAATTTATCACTGCGTTTAGTGGATGCAAATTGTGGTCTTTGATCATTACTGAATCTGAATATCGTAATTCAAGAAAGGTTTCATATTTATTTTTATTTTTTTCCGTCTGGGGTTTGGGATAATTGAGTTCGACCAATGTAATGTAATCATGTTTGTTGAAATGCTTATAAGGCAATGTAATATTATTTTATTGTCTGAGTTAGTAGTTTCTTAATTTGGTTGTAGTTGCATCCACTAATGGAATAATGAATTTATATTTCTCCTGTAGTGCCACTTACATATTTATAAGCAGTTTGAAGAACTGTAGGCTTTTTTAGTAGTTCCCTTTTCTGAACAATCAATTCTTAGTATTTACTATTGAAACTTGAAGATTAATCTGTTTTGTTGAGAATAAATTAATCCTGAATCTCCTAATTTCTTAAAATTTGATGTTGCGGTGGTAGACTTGGAGTTAGTAATGACAATTTCAGGTCTTGATTCTGATAAGTTCGTGAAGCAGTTTTACATCACTGATTATATATTTTTGCCGTACTCCATGCCCAAGTGTCCACCTGAGTGCAATTTTCTTCAGAGTACTAATTTATTATTTACTGTAAAGTTACTGCTCTTCTTTTTCCGGAGTGCAATTTTTTTGTTATAATCCAGCTGGCACATTCTCATGCGGATGAAAGTGCCAAAAGAAGGTTCTTGTGAACCAATTGCCCCACTGGAGTTGCCACATTCATTGCATGCATTTCATCAGGTATCTTCGACAGAGGCTCTCAATGTGGTAAGATGACCTTTTCCCACATTAACATTCATTTACATTTCCTTGCACATTCAAATTTCCCTCGAATGTATTACTTTATACTTCAGCATAGCAAAATTCTTCCTCTCTTCCCAAGGTCCAAATTTGGCAGATGCTTTTGGTTTGAACATGCTGTTCTATACATTTTATCAAATGTTATGTTCTGATATTGATAAAAATGACTATTCATGTAGGTGGAACTTCTAATAGATTATTTTGGTTTAGTCGCTTGGTTCTTCAAGTTGTAAAGCAAAGGCACTATTGATTAAAATTTAGGTCCTGCAATTTAGTTAAGAATCCTAGAAAAATCATGGAATGTGTTAACTCTTAAGCCATTTTGACTTCTGTCTCCATATGCAATTCCAACAGTGTATGAAATAAGTAAGTGCAACTCAATTGTTGTTGGGCTTGAAATTTTTTATTTATCAATTACATATTAAATAAGTAGAATGAAGTCTTACCTAGAATTGATCTCACAGACTGAAACTACATAAACAATTATCTATCTTTTGTAACATGCCGATGATGCCTACGTGATGCGATTCCTCTAATTGAGAGAGAGAGAGAGTACTGTAACTACATTATCAATCAGTAATTGACGAAGAAAGTACTGTAACTACAAATGCAATCATTGTCGTTGGCACTTATGGGTGCCGGTCTTCTGTGCTGGTAAATATAACAAAACAATACATGACTTTCTTGTCTTCTTTTATTTCAAAAGTCGAACCCAATCCTATTCTCAAGTCTTAGAAGAAATGCTTCTATGCTTTGTTATCTTCACGTTTGACTGTTTTGCAGGAAGGTAGAGTCACTTTCCGTGGTGGATTTTGGAACTACTTCAGCATGGGTGAGTCTATAATTGCTTAATAATAACCAATATAAAGCCTTAAATCGCCATTGTTGGCGAAATTTGTAACCATCTCAAACTGGTGTTCGGGATTGAACTGTATATACATCTTTTCGTATAACTAAAATGTTATGAAGCTTTGCTAGAGCTTCAGTCTAAGTAACAGCAGCCCATCTGGATGATGCCTTAGCTGCACAAATCCACGCTTAATTTGCTGTGTGAAAATTGTAGATCTCTCTTCCATGATGATAGAATCAATACATAAAATATGCATCATTCTTTGACATGGTCCAGTTTTACGGTATAAAAACTAGAACTAATTTGTTTTTCATTTTTACTCTGCAGAATCATATTCTTAATCCAGCAGTAATTATCTTACTTCTTGCACACTTATGGAAAATGCATATTACTTGGTTATCTTGATTCTTGTAGAATTCTATATAGGGACTGTGAAACCGTGGAAATTTGAAGCTCAGCACTATGTAAGATACTGCAAAGTCATGGAAGAAGAAAAAATAAAGAGGAGAAAAGACACGTCAATGAAAGAGAGTGGATCATATATATATATATATCTTATTTTTATTCTCTATGGAAGAACATAAAGACGAGTCTCGTTGCTTAACAATTCCCCCTCAAACTGGATCATATAAAGTGTTTTCCCAGCTATTAACAAGTATACTTGACCCTCAAACTACCCCATGACTTTTTGGACAAATTTACTAATTGTCGTTTAATTCATCATCTATGAAGTGTGAATTACCTTCTCTAATAATTCTTCTTTAACAAAATGGTTATCTATCTTAAGTTAAATCCTTCCACGGGAATTCTGGTTCAGACGAAACATAGTCCGCTTCTTGATCATCAAAGAACAAATCCACAGGTAGTGTAGAATCCAATTTCCTCAGTAGATGCTTCAACATGTTAACTTTCATATTAAGTGAAACATATGTACTCATATTCAGCTCTACATCTTGCAATGGCACCTCCACCACCACAAACAACAACAAGAAGATAACCAAATTCACAATAAAATATTTCTCCGACTACTTACAATATATTAGTCATTTTATGGGATCATGGAGAGCATTCTATAGAAGTTTGGATTCAATTCATGTCTAAGGCCGCACAACATATTTTCTGTCTTTATTTGTGTTGCAGAGATGGATGCACAAGTGTCTTATGCATTTCATTCTGAACGAAAGCTGCATCCAGAAAAATTCAAGAACCAGCTGGTTAATCAGGTAAACATGTCAATTATCCTGTTGATTAGATCTCCCTTTCATGCAAACCATCACAATTTTTCCATATAGTGTTTGATTATCTTGAGGGTGGAACGAGGTTAACGACACGATATGAAGTATTGAACAAAAAGACAAGAATTTAATTTGGCACATGAATTGAAAATTTTATTCAACTATAATGGAGAAAGAATTACAACAATTGCGTTTCTCACAATTATTCTAACTTCTGTAATAATTCGGCTTGTAAAGAAGAGTAAACTATATATAAGTGACATATCAAAACTCTTAACAATATTCTTAAAGATGGAAATAGTATAGAAACGCATGAAATAAAAGAAACAATAATTTTCCAATAAAAAATGCATGGAATGAATAAAAAAAATATTTTCCCAAAAAGCCCAATCAAATGTGAGTCATAAACCCAACAATTTCCACCTTGACACAAATTCTACTACAATGAACGAAACTCCAAAATTTCTCCACCTGGAGAACACCATAAGGAATGAACTAAACTCTTAAACAAGAACAAAACTAACTTCTCCAAAGAACCAAATTTCTAGGATAAATGAATCCAAGCATTGCTCCAAGGGTTCAAACCAAAAACCACAAATGATTAAAATTTACCAAATGGGGTCGAAACACACCTTGAAACAGAATAAAACCAAATGCTTTTGTAAAAGGCTCATTGCTAGACTCAACACCTTCAAATATACTTAAAGTGTGCGTGACAAAATCAACATTCCCGTACTTATCTTCACTTGGTTTGTCCCTAGCAATTGAATATGATGGCACCACAGGTGATGGCAAAGCAGCATTACCCATATCATCCGAACTCGATTGAGTTGTATTCTTTAACATGGACTCCAAACTAAATCCCAACGATACTATACCAAACTGATTATCTACCACAGTACCGAACTTTTGCGAATTATTCTTCACGGATTCTGCACAACCTTGCAAGACGTATAATTGGAATATTTTTGTGCTCCTCTAACACAACACAGGCACCTTTGCAAACTCTCAAAACTCTACCTCCATCAAAGAAGTTGTACCTTTTATAATTAAAAATACTCAACGAGATGAGATTTTTCTTCAAATTTGGAACAAGTCGAACTTGATCAAGTATTCTAACTGTCTCATCCACCAGCTTAAGTTCGACTCTACCAACACCAACTACCTAAAAGGTGCCTTATTTCCTATAACCACAACACCTGTCGAAACTATTTCATATATTGCAAACAAATCATGTTTGGAACACATATGAAAAGCACAAGCTGAATCCATAATCTAATTCTCGTCAAGTTTAAATTCACAGTCAAAATAGCCAAAAGATTCCTATCACTCAAATAGTCCTCTGGGATATCGACTTCACCTGAAGTATCTGATTGCATTCTCTTCTAATTTGTAGCTTACTTATCTTTATTCTGCAACTTGTTGCAATCCCTTTTGATATGTCATTTCTTCCTGTAATAAAAACAAATTTGATTGCTGAAATTAGATTTTAACAAGCCATTTTCGTGAACAACAAGATATTCTCCATCTATAGCCTCAAATCCACCTAGATATTTCATCATCTCCTTTGAAAACAAAGTATTGTACACATCTTTGATGTGGAGAATATCACGATTATATAAAATCGTGTCTCTAAACGACAAAAACGAAACGAGCAATAAACACAAAAGGATTAAAGTCAAATCTTCATCATATTTTACCTCTAAAGTCTCCAAATCAGCTATGATTTCTTTAAAAAAAGCCAGGTTATTTTCCAAAAATCCACCTTCTGTCATGCAATGAGAATACAAACGTTGTTTTAGGTGCGATTTGTTAGTTAGATTTTTAGTCATGCACAATTGCTTTAACTTCAACCACAACACTGCTGCGGTTTTCTCTTTCAAAATATCCTGAAGAATGTATTTCGAAAGATGAAGATGAATTTGTGAAAGTATCTTTCAATGCTTACGTTGTTTCTCCTCCGTTGACCAGGTTGAGGGAATCTTATCAAATCCCAACAACGCATCATCCAAATCTATCTGAGCGAGTACAACTCGCATCTTCACATACCACAACGAGAATCTAGTGCTGCGATCCAAAAGTGGAATATCATACTTCATGATTGTCATCAAGAACAAGAATCTCGAACGAATCAAAAAATAAAAACTCTTATACCACTTGTTGGAGGCAAAACGAGGTTATATGGCACAATATAAAGTATTGATCACAACAACAAGATGAACACAAAGACAAGAGTTTAATTTGGCAGATGAATTAAAGATTTTATTCAACTATAATGGAAAAGAATTACAACAATTGTATTTCTCACAATTATTCTAACTTCTGTTATAAATGAACTTGTAAAGAAGAGCCAACTACATATATGTGACATCAAGACCCTAAAAGTATTCTTAAAGATGAAAATAGTATAAAAAAACACATGGAATAAATGAAACGATATTTTCCCAATAAAACAACTAGAATAAAGGAAATAATATTTTCCCAAATAAAAAACTCGTGAAATAAAGGAGATAATATTTTCCTAAAAAAATCCAACCGAATTTGGATCACAAACCAAACAGTTTAATGAGTTGAGAGAAATTTATGATAAATTATGTGGAACTGGTTTTCAATCAGATAAGAAATCCTGCTACTGCAGCTGATGCACTTATTCAATTAGACATGGGTTAGTTCTTCATGGATACACTTCGACGTTCAATCAGCTACTTGATTAATTGAGAGAGATGTTACTCTGTAGAGTAAGAGAATATACAATGGCATCAAATTCTATTAAGTTTCCTCTCTATTCTACATGACGTTTCCATCATTATATTCAGAATATTTTCTTTCATTTACTTTATTAAGTAGTGCAGAGTTCAAAAGTGTGATTTGCAGGACTAACATTTACTAAAAGTTGGGATCACAATAACTGTTTTTGTTAAAATTATTAATGACATCTACAGACAATTTATTGTTGTTTAATGTATAGAGAAGTTGAGATTCTGATTATGCCAGTTTCTTGCTAAAATCATCTAATATTGGAGAGAGTTATTATATACTGATAAGTCACAAGTGACACAGTCACACAGATGAGTGTGATATTGCATACTTTCTTCAGCCTTTGCGTTTATAGATGAAACAGTATTATTTTCATTATTATTATATTGTTATTGTTATTGTCATTATTATTATCATCATCCTCATCTCAGCAATAGTTTTACAGAGCCTGGACTAGCACTCTTTGAACATGTCGTGGACATATTCTCTTGTAAACATGAATTTCATTTCCTCTTAGAGTACATATGCAAAGCTTGGATGCATGCAAGGATGGTTCTTTGCTCCTCTTGTTCACCCTTCGTCCAAGTAAGTTTGCGTTTTTGTCCAATTGGCGAGTAATGCTTCACCCAAACCTACAAAATCATAGAAACGTATTTCCCGAAAATTCTGTCAGTTTTCTTCTGTCTGTTTCGAAAGTCATCGGATCAATTTAACTGCCAGTTATAGTTCATTATTTGGTATTATGCATTTAATGTACGTCATCACGACAAGGGAGTATTACACTGCATGGTTAATGTTTTCTTTGCCTGAACTAGCATTAGTCATAATGCAGGAATGTAGCTCAACTTGCCAACGTCAAGATCATGAAAAGACATGGTGATTGGCAAGATCTCTGTATTCCCAACAGGTAGATCACTTATTTCTTGAGCCCAAAATAATGCTTCACTGATATAGAGTAGCGCAAACATAAATATGAGAGCGCGAAAATCACGAACAAATTTTTAGTTCATGTTGATTCCCTCATTAATGCTAGAAAGCTAGGCACTAAATACTTGTTCATTCAGCAGAATATCGAGTAGTTTGAAAGGTAAAAAAGATAGGGATAGGCGAAAGCATCTAACTGATCTTTTGGTGGTGAATGTTTTAGGCTTCAGACATATCTATGCAGATATCTTCTTTTTAGATTGTGCGGAGAAAAAGTTCAAATAATTTGAGTTCTTGGCAAAAAAAATTCGAATGCTTAAATGAAATGTAAAGACATACCATTTATGCTTCTATTTTATGTATCTTGTAGATTTTATTCCTAATTCAGTGTGTATTATGTTCTAACGTCGCTGCATCAAGTCCATTGTATGTCTCAACTTACCTAGCTTCTCCGGTGGACTAAATCCTTGGGGAACACCAAATATAAACAAAAGACGCGATGTGCTCTCTTGAAACACATATTTTCCTATCTGTTCTTTTTTCCTTGACTTCAATAGAATTAAAGCTTAGAAAATAATCTGGATACATTATATTCTAATATATTCTATGCTTCGAATTGATGTCCAGAGAGACTTGACGCCACCCCTTGTCGATGATGGCCTTCTGGAGATTGTTGGTTATAAAAATGCTTGGCATGGACTGATTCTGCTTGCTCCTAATGGACGTGGTACTCGTCTTGCACAGGTTAGAATCAAGTAGAAAGCTTCAAGAAACTTAGATTCGGTTAAATCAATGACCTGAGCTATTGTTGATATTTTTCGGTTTTTCGTCTGCTCAGACACATAGAATACGTTTTGAGTTTCACAAGGGTGCGGCTGATCACACCTTCATGAGGATTGATGGGGAACCATGGAAACAGCCACTTCCTGTGGATGATGACGCTGTTGTCGTAGAGATTTCTCATATCGGCCAAGTGAAGATGCTTGCTACCTACGACTGCAGATCCAGAAGTGTTCACGACCCCTCGTCTCACAACATTCAGGACGCAGATGAAAGGGATAGCGACAATGAAGACGAGTCCGTAGGAGGAGAATGGAGAAAATTCGGTGCAGCATATACATTCAAGATTCCAGATGAGGTTGACATTTCTCATCTCAGTTAAATCTCTTAATGGTTGAAGTTACTAAAACAAATAAACTTCAACGCTTATTAGTTGGTAATAATCTTGTTTCAGCTAAATATAAGGTTAATTCATTTGTTGTCTACAAGCATTTGTATTGGGCAACATTAAGGGCGTGACGAATTTGTAACAATTCTATAGAAATTAATAGTCAATGAAAATTATTTCAACATGGCTAAATCACGAGACTCTGAATTATTATTTGTCATTTAATACAGCCTCTATTCTGATAACCTGTCTGAACCATTCTTATCATACAAAAGATCAAATTAACTGTGAGATTTAAACAAAAGGTAACAATGAAGGTTACTTCATAACCCCGCATATTGGTATCCCCCCATGCATTTTGTGACAGCTTCATTAGCTTTCTGAGATTCTGTCCGTTCTTCTCTTTTCTTTTTCTCCCTGAAAGCCATAAACATTAACAAAAGTCACAAAACTAATGTGAGGATTTATTATTGGCAAAATGAAGCTCGTAATGTAGAGAAGCACGACTGGTGAAAGCAAAAAGAGGATTTAACATTTATGAGGAAGAAAGTTGATTGAATGTGAAAACAATCACTTGTATCCATCAATTGTTATAATTTTAGTTGTAAATTAACAATCTCTAGGAGAGTAGAATGCAATAATAGCACCACAAAGTGTTTAGTATTATATTTACTCTTTTTTCTTGGATAGCGTTGAATATTGTCTAATCCACCTTATTAAATAAGAGAAAAATTCTCACCTGTCAACATATTCCTTTAGCAGCTCTTTTGCTTGAACCAGCTTAGAGAGCAGATTGCGGTAGACATCAAGATCACGATCAACACTTTTCTTATTTACATTCAGTGCTGCACAAAGCTGTCAAGCCATGAAAGAAATAAGTTAATAATAATATGTATCTCTTCTTTATTATTACGAAGCGTTGATACTTAAAAAAGATGCACAAGCACACACGCGGATGCCTGGAATGGATCCAGGACCGGATTACAGGCCGGGCTAATACGTAAATAAAAATAAAGTTATACAAGAAAATTTTTCCTTACATAAATTTTTTTTTCCCTACTAAAAAAAATTAAATGGGCTGGGGGCTGGACCGGGCTAGCCCCCCACCAAATCCGTCACTGGCGAACGCATACAACACTATAAAGCGGATCATTTGCAACCGAATTCGAATTTTCACAGCTTCAATAACTAGAGACACAGCGACGATTGGAAAAGGACTAAAGAGACATTTACTCATAATGCATGGAGGAATAATACTTGTCAGGAACACAGAAGGAGTGAGGGAGATCACTCTTAACATACACAGTTGATTTTCTTCCATATTCAAATTATTGCAATAAGAACGCTGATCAAAGGGACCATTTTTCCATCATTTCGATATAAGAGACACCCTTATATGCTGGGGTTCTACAGAGCTCTGCAACTTGCTTCTTCTTTTTTGAGGTAGTGAGGCATTGGATGGAAATTCGTCGATGGGACTTGACAAGGGAACTTGAGTATGGAAGTACACATTAAATTTGATAAGAAATGGGGACCAACACCCAAAGATCTATGTAATTTAGGTCTAACAAAAATGATCTAAGTTTCACTGTGAATTTTCTATTCATGAAATTGGTCGAAGAAATAATGCTATTGGCATAGTACGTAGCATTTCTTTTAACAATGGAGTTGGGGAACTGTATATCACATCTTCTGCAACTGCTTAGTTTTATAGCTGCAATATTATTTAGCCTGTGGTAGGCCCCATTTTCTAGAACTCATTTTCAATCATTCGTTCTCCCAACAACATAATTTTTCCCATGGACCCATAACTTTTCCTACTTTTTAATCACACATTTTCCAAAAAATCACTTTTCACAAAATTTATTCTCAAAACAATCTCAACCAAACAGGGGCTTACTAATAAATGTCATTTAACTCCTTCCCCCACCCCTCTACCCAACCCCCCAAAATGAAGAATAATATTAGTAATAGTTGTAGTAATAATAATGACTATAATAACAACAAAAATAATACTAACACACAACAAAAAGTTACAATCTCATTTCAAGGGAGATTTCATTCTTACAATTGTGAAGTACAATAAACATGCACGCTTCATACATACACATACATAATGTCTACATTCACCTATGCAAAATATTGGCTTTTGATCGTGTGTGTGTGCGTGTGGATATTATTTCTAGGGAAGGGCATAAAGCAGGGTCTTTACACTTAGAGTAAGCTTGTGGGGGCTTTTGAACACCTATTAGTTTTAGCTCCATTCAAACATTTTTTACAGGTGCTTGATTACTACATTTAGAATAGTGCTACATAACTTCACTGAATCAAAATATATACGAGTCCTACTCTTCCTAGGTGTTGGGTATGTGGACAATTGAATCAACCTAGTATGATCCACCTTTTACCCCTAGGAAAATTAATTTATTTTTTTCTTTATTTGTAGGTTGGCCAGCTGATCGGGTGTTGCATATATGACAGGCCATGAGAAGCGAGAACCACTTATATTTTATAATATGTCAATGTATAAGACCAATTAAATTAAATAGGTGGCCAACATGTTCTCAATATTGGCAAGAACCTTGGCTTGGGGGCTGGAATTGAACTTCAACAAAGATTAAAGAAAACACATTGTCTCAAAATCTAAAATTATCTCAGCCCTAGAAAAATAATTTGAATTAGATTAAAAGAATGGCTTGAATTAGATTAAAATAATTAACAGTAACCGGTAGCTTTGGCTTCATTCCTGAACTGTTAAAAGTTTGAAATGATCAAATATTCCAATCCAAACAACTGCGAATGACCCTATTTGTCACACTCCATAAGATTCCAGGGAAGAACTAAAAAGTTTAAACAGGTCTATGAAGAGACCTCACGTATTTTCTACAATGGTACCTCAGTCTCTCTGTATGATCCTCTCGTTCCAAGTTCAAATCTTATTTTGCAAAGAAAAAACACCATCATGTGAAACGAAATTTTAATCCTTACCATTTAAAAAACTCAGATACAGTAAGTAGTCCAAAAACAATTTTCTCTATTCATTCAACACACTCATTCAGAAAACCTAAATCACTCAGGTACGTAGAAGACTTGCTTCTCAATTAAATGACTTGTTGCAGTCAATAATGATTTGGCTCAAAGAGAAACCAAAGGGTAGAGATGGCATAGAAAGGTAACTTTGGAAATGCCAACATTGCAGCATATGAAAAAGGATCCATGAAGACAATCCTTCCTAAGTGTGGGATAAGACACTTTTGAATTAAGTTGAGTTGTAGTCGTTGGATTCAGCAACCCATGCAGATATTCTGGGATGTCTAGAGAAGCAGAACATCTATTCACATTTTAAAGTAAGATGGTGATCTAATCCTATTTATCTAAGTCTTGTAACTCTTGCCCTCAAGACCAATGCTAAATTTGACGTCCCAAAATAAATAAAAGAGAAATGAAAACCAAACTGAACCAAGCTAACCTACATAACTCATAGAAACCTGTTTTCAACAGTAGCTTTCTTTACGAGATTTAGCAAATATTCTTTCTACAGTTCCCTCACTCAAATGAATTTTTAGGCAACTTAAAAATGACAGACTTTGGACCTTCAATCCATTAACTTACAATAATTATTTAGATGGCCAGATGGTTATTACTGATTCATTCTAATACCCATCCTGCTTTCAGCAGACAGCAAGCAGAAATTGGAAAACTCTTTTTTGGTATTCCTAATTGATAACTAATCCCCTTTTGATTTTTAATTCCATACCTATAGTTTTCCATTATAAGGAAGAATGGCTGAAGCAATAAAAGTGTTATCATGCCCTGAAGCACTGGCACTCTCACAAGGCAAAGTATTGGTGTCAGAACATGTGTCCAAGACTGACATGGTTCAATACGTGTCACCATTTTACTTCATTTTACATTTTTAGAATTTTTGTCTCACATGGACATATCTGCAGCAGTTTAAGACATGTTATGGGGGACAATAAGTCATGTAAAAGGTATAATGAAAAATACGGTCAACATGTGAACTTTTAAAAGGTTATTGCCTGTACATAAAAGTAGAAAAGAAGCCATGTTTGGTGCCAAAATAAAAGATGATGATGGTGGCAGCATATATATCTTCCTTTCTTTTGGCTTCAGTGACACGTTATCAAACTTGGAATTTTTCCGATCCCTATACATGATGTATTACAACTCAAAGTTCAACATCTAATTTCACAACGTAATTTTCTTCATTTATTACTCAGTGGAGCCCTCTTATGGTAGCCCAGTGAGGTTCACGTTTTCTTAATTCTTGACTGTTAAATATTTTGTACTGTAGCTGCAAGTTGAGTTGTGCATATACCCAAGTTTCTATATCACGAAAATTATGAAATGCTACAAGCTGCTGCATGGACGAATAAACCTCCACTCCAGTCTTCAACGAGACTAAAACAGTGAATCCATTCTATTAATATGTTAATAATAAGTTAATAACCCATATGAAGATAATCACAATGGAGTATATAAACAAAATAGCAAAATAGACATTCTTACTATGAGGCTTTTAGAATATGAAAAGTCTCACAGCACAAATGAAGAAACAACTTTTACCTTTTCTAAGATGGTGGGTTCTGTTGCATTTGCTAACTCAAGCAGCCGGAAGAGACCGACAGCAAAGAATCGGCTGTAGCTAAAACTTCCTTTGCTCCCTGCTCTTTCTGCAATGTCCTTTAAAGCTGCTTCAACTTCTCCATCCCTTGATGCAAAATCGACTAAGGAACTGGCAGTCTGAGAACGTGCCCACTCTTCTAACTTCTGTGCATCAGCCCTACAATGCATACAGTTGAACAAACAAACAAACAAAAAAAAAACAAAAATTACTCCATGAGAGCTTAATTCTAACCATTCAAGATCAAGAAGAAGACCACATCCAATATAAAAATGACGATGCACACATGCTATATTATCATCTCTGTTTTCCACAATTAGCAGTATGATGTGTGGACCATAACCAAAATTTATATGATGCACCGACTCTTTGAATAGTTCTATTTATCAGACTTCGTGAATAAATAGTATCACATCAGATATATAAATTTTCCCATTTACATAATAAAGACTACTAAAATGAAACTAGTTCAAATAAATATTCACTCAATTGTATTCACATCCATCTGCGAAGACAAGCAAAGCAAACAGAAAGAGGAAATAAAATTTGAAGGGATGTTTAAGACATGCCTATATTGATCAGGGTCCTCATTTAGAGCCTTAATATAAGCTTTAAAAATAGTTTCTCGATCCTCATCACTGGGGTAGCCCTCCATGAGCTGATCATACACAGTAACAAAACCAAGTGCAAACACAGGATCGTATCGGTATGTACTCTTGTACCGCATCAAATGTTGTTGTACTATCAGCTCTTGCAATACAGAGTTGTATATACTTGGAACTGGCTTCTTATATGCCTTCAAGAAATTCAGCTTTGTCTCAGACACAGTAGGTAGATCTGAAACCATGAGCATTCAAAGGAAATATCAGAAGTTTATTATCCAGAGTTTAGTCAGTAAATGAAGTAAAAACACATGTTCAAGGGAAAAACTGAATGATGGGGCCTAAATCAAATCAAGTAAATTATTAAAATCTAAGAGTTTCATTTCAAATTGTGAGACTCTTCTAGGATGAATTAACAATACCATTGCACAGTTTCTGCCATATTGGTGCAAGGTACGACGAGTTAGCCATACTACACATTTGTTTCAATAGCCGCAATCTAGAATTGTCATTTCATACTCAGTTGATCCAGTAAATTGATAATGCAAAAGTACAAGATTTTAAGACCAAAGTGCTACTAACTAGTGTTAAATCAATAATTGAAAATTTGAAGAAGAAAACAATTCAACTAACAATAGAATTAAGCAAATTATTCACTTAACATTGTATTGAACTCACTAGAATTCACAAACCTTCCTCCAAAAATTAAAGACATAATCCAACTCTTGACCAATGAAAACACTCAAGTTTACATCACAAAGACCACATTTTTTCACAAAAACAAAGATAATCCATGTAATAATCTAAAACTTGCCTGTGGCAGTTGACATGCAATGAATTACCACAGGAGAACTCTTCGAAGCTCGCAAATTAGACGAATCGCGAGATAAAATCGTGCTCCGAAACTTGAAGGCATCGAAATTGGAAGCCAGATTACGCACCGATGGAATTGGAAAGTTGGATTGACTAATTGAACTAAATGAAAGTGAAGTTACAGCCGCCATTTTTATGAATGAAACAGAAATTTGTTCTTAGTTTTGTGGAAATTTGAGTTCAGATTTCCATTTCTTCGGAAGGGAAAAGAGATTATCCAGATGCAATTTTTGGATTTTTATCGTATGAAATTTTGAGAGAGAACCAATGAGTTTTTGACAACCGGACATTAAGCATGCTGCTGTCCTTACATTGTTTTATTCTTTTATTATTACTATTATTATTATTATTATTATTATTATTATTATTTTTAGGCGTTGTTTTGTGTGGCTAAGGTACGTTTATGAGGGGTGGTGCTGGTAGTTAGAGACAGACAAAATGATTAGATTAAATTAAAATTGAATTAAATCGATTCTAAAATCAATAATCATTTAGTTTTGATTCTAGTTTTAGTGATTCATTCGTAATGAATCATTGATTTTATTATTAAAAAATTATTGATTCATAGTTCGATTCAATTCTCTTAAAATTAAAACTAAATAGAGCCATCTTCATCCATAGTGAAAGTAGACAAATACGTGAAAATAAATTTTCATTGACACCGATAATATGAATTGTTAATAAAGTAACTAAACAAAAAAAAAAATAAAAATTAAACCCTTTCTGTAGACGAGCACATCCAAATAGCTTGTTTAAAGTCCAAGGTTAGCTTCTTCTATCTGATAATCAATTTCCATAAGTTGTTATTATGCTTATTAGTTAGTCCAACTCGTATGAATAACGTGTTTTGATTAAGTTTGAAAATAAATCTTTTCAGGTTTTTTCTTCCTTCACTGTCAAAATAAAATATTCAAATATGTTTCAAAAACAAAATGTTTTACTTTTAAGCCTAGTTAAGCATGCTCTTTATTAGACTTATACCATGTTAAATCATCAAGAAAAATAATTAATGTGAAACATACCTTGATCTATTGATTTGTATCTTGAATTATGAATCTTGAATCTTGATCTTTAAATATTGATTTCTTGTTTTTCAATTTAATTGCTCTAAACCTTCTTCTTATGTGTTGATGGGATGACACAAAGAATGAGAATTACATATAAATTGGGAATCATAACCATATATATAGTTTCTATATGTATTCGACTCATCGTCCAATACAAACTATCAATGGTCACGTATATCAATACAATCAAATGACATAGATCAGGTGTTGATGTGTAGCATGAAAATTATATGTAATGCGATCCAAACATGTCTATTTAAGATTGGTCCTACCTTATTTTTTAGGGGGTGTTTGACACCCATTTTAGTAGAAAAATGTGTTTTTGAATAGTGATTGATGGAAGAATGTGTAGTTAAAAAGTAAGAAGAATTTTTAAGTCTAATGTGTTGATGGGATGACACAAAGAATGAGAATTACATATAAATTGGGAATCATAACCATATATATAGTTTCTATATGTATTCGACTCATCGTCCAATACAAACTATCAATGGTTACGTATATCAATACAATCAAATGACATAGATCAGGTGTGGATGTGTAGCATGAAAATTATATGTAATGCGATCCAAACATGCCTATTTAAGATTGGTCCTACCTTATTTTTTAGGGGATGTTTGACACCCATTTTAGTAGAAAAATGTGTTTTTGAATAGTGATTGATGGAAGAATGTGTAGTTAAAAAGTAAGAAGAATTTTTAAGTTTATGTTTAATATTATTTTATTAATAAAATGTGTGGTTATATCGTACCCTTTTGTTTTGAAAAGACGCGTGGATGACAGTGGATAATTATAAAATAAAGAGTAAGCCTATGTTTGACACCCATTTTGAAAGAAAAATTGGTTTTTGAATAGTGATTGATGGAAGAATGTGTAGTTAAAAAGTAAGAAGAATTTTTAAGTTTATGTTTAATATTATTTTATTAATAAAATGTGTGGTTGAAATGAAGAATGAGAAAAAATGGGTGTCAAACGGGGACTTAATGAGATCAACCATAAACTTTAATGAGAATGGAACCGAACTGAATACTTTATTTTTGAAATAAATCAAATATTCATGAATAAAAATACTTATATAAAACAGACAACATCCAAATACAAACTCCTACTAAACTGATATATCATCAAAAGATGCAACGCTCATCTGAGTATTATGCTCATGAACGACCTTAGAGTGGTAGCCATTTAGTCATATTCCATTATCAGAATCAGAATATCTAGTGATCTCCAATTGTTCTGATTTTATTGAATGTGATCGTGCAATCTTTAATTCTCTATAGATACTAAATAACCTCATGCTGCTTTCCAAATTTTCATCCCAAAGTTAGTCAAATATTTGTCTAATATTTCAACAATGAATGCTATATCCAAATGTGTGCAAACCTGAGTATAGGGGTATCACCTGAATTACATATCTGCATTTCAAATCTTTTAAGAACGTTATCGATACAACTCTTTTGTAATAATTCAAAAATACACTAAGAACGATTCTTGTGTATCTATATCTTTAATGCAAAAGATCTATCACCAAAATTTTTCATTTCAAAATTTCATGACAGAAATCTTTTTTGTTTCGCGCAATAAGTTTATATCATTGCAAACAAACAGTATGTCATCAACATACAATACCAAAAATATGATTACTCCCACTGAACTTGTGATATACACAATCATCCATTGAATTCGACCCAAAACCAAATGAGATAATTATTTGATAAAATTTATGATACAATTTCTTTTTTTTTTTAACCACGCATTCTCCCTTCTTAGAAATGCTAAGAGAAATGTAGTTATTTTTCAACAATTTATGATTAAAAAAAAAACCTTCTAATTCTTACAGTGAGTATTGCTCGAGTATCATAACATGTTCACATATCAAAATATGAGCTTCCAAATGAAATCCTACTAGGATGAGAAATTATAGTAATTCCAAATCTCATGTGTATCAGATAAGATTTAAAATCCGAGTGATGCTATTTGCAATCGCTCAATGTCGTAGTCGACATATGTGGTATACAACTGCGATAGTGAACGACTGCAAATAACATTATTCTTAAAATATCTTACCATTCTTATATATGCCCAAAAGTTTATGACATCAAGTACAATTTAATACTTACTAATTACAACAGATGATGATAATTTCAATGATATTTTTTTTTCCCGTAGTACATTATAATGAGATCACGCAAACAATCAAATTTAAAAGTTGGAAGTTTTGCAGTTTGATGTAATTTTCGGCCATAAATTGTTTCCTTAAATTATTGAGAGGCATGAAATGTAAGTTAGGGGCCAAGCCAAGGCACGACTGTTTTTGACAAATGAAGTTAATCAACTCCCAGATATTTCCATAACAAATATTAATATAATCAAAATATCTCTTAGGATGTTTCATTAAAATAATCCCTTTTAAAATCGTATTTGGACCAACAAGCAAAAGAAAGAAATAAGGTTTACTAATCTGCGCTTGAAAATGACCAAAAAGAATTGGTGGTCTAACAAATACAGCAGTTTTTGTTGAACCACTCACTACATATAATTTTATATTTTCTTTTAATTAATTATGGAAAGTTGATATTAACAAATTAAAGAATGCACTCCAATAACAATATTTTTATATTTTCTTTTAATTAATGATGGAAAGTTGATTTTAATCCCAACCAAACAAGGAAGTTTTTCCTTAACAGGTTAAATGCAATGGGTCGCTGATTTTTCAAACAGATTACGTGAATTTGACAGTGGAAGGAGTGAGTAGATTTATAAACAAATTGAAATACCAAATTAAAGATGGATGATATACAATACATTTTACTCAGCAAGATACAAGTATCACATTTCCTCGACCCAATACCTAAAGTGTATTCATCACTATCTACTCATTTTAATTCCACATAAGTACTAGAAAATCACTCTAAAGGCTGACGAACCGACCATAGAAGCTTCTTTGACTGACTCTAAACAAACCTCTTGACAAGTCAAAACTACAAATTAAGCCATTGGAACCACAATTTTTTTAGCCATATTAAAAAGACCCCTAACAAAAGGTTAATAATCCTAAATAAAATAATGAAGAAATTGGCATATCAAAAACCTTCAGCCTTCTTCATATCTATCGGTTAAGAAGAGTCGCATGAATCGTAATCTACGGCACTGATGTCGCGGCACAACTCTTTTGCACCTGATGACATCTCTTCCCGGTGAAATCTTCTCAAGGATTCCAAAATACTTGATTCAGATAACCCGACCCCATCCGTTTTATCAGATTCAATTTTCCGGATTTTTGGTGGAGAGAGCAACGGCTCAACTTCTTCCACCACCAACTCTGCAGCGGCAAACGGCGGTGTATGCACATCAGGTTGGGACGACGAGCAGCCGTGATCTTCCTGTCGTTTTAAAACCAAAATTTCATAATTACGATCTCAAAACTCGAAAAGAAATTGTGCAAAGAAAATCGAAATCTTCAAAAATCATTTTCTTGATGAACCAAATGAAGTAAAAAATACCAAAAAATAAATAAATAAATAAAAATCATACATTTGAA
This sequence comes from Fraxinus baroniana, assembly GCA_903798355.1. Classification (NCBI taxonomy): domain Eukaryota; kingdom Viridiplantae; phylum Streptophyta; class Magnoliopsida; order Lamiales; family Oleaceae; genus Fraxinus; species Fraxinus baroniana. The sequence goes on from CAIGRO010256693.1 coordinate 30,893, forward strand.
ACTTCCTCACGCATTCGCTTCCTTCGAACCTCTCTATCTCCGATTGTCGACCCTTCGTTACTTGAAGAACTCGCAGGCGGCGGAGATGTCGATGACCATGGTACTTCCTGATTGTCCTCCTCTTCGTCCTTATCAGCAGGTTCCACTTCGTTTTCCACATTGCTTTCATCCTCATCTTCTTCTTCCGTCGTGACGGTTCCATTGACACACTTTTCACACACACAGACGGTGGGTGCTAGTTTCCCACCGGAGGCAGACCACGGCATCGGGGACAGACATACGTGACAAAGAAGATTCCTAGAATGCCTAGCCACCAGGAAGTTCGCCGAGTGCACCTTCACGTCGCAGTCCCAGCACAAACTTGCGTGGTCTGATTCACAGTAAATCGTAGCCCTTCCTTTACACAACGCGCACCTCATCTTGCCTAAATCCCCCAAAATCACCTCGAATTTTCAATATTGAGGCCAAAAAATGCTGAGAGAAAATGGAAAATTGGAATAGAGAGTAGAGGGGAGAAAACTGATGAGAAAGAGGTAGCAACCTCTACAATTCAACCTGTAGTCAGCAACTCGAAAAAGACCTTTACATTGGGTTAATATTACCCAAACTACCACAGAACACGAAATAGCTTGTTTGGGCAATTCTCACCCAGTCCCCAGACATAACGCATCTCACTTGGGTACCTATTTATTTTTCTGTTGCATTTAGGTCCTCAGACCTTCTCGTTTGGTACACAAACATGAATAGACTGAAATAGTTCAATTTTCCGTCAAATCATCATTTGCAAAGTACGTGAAACATTCTTTCGAGGGTATTTTTTTATAATATAAGGTCCCCTCCAAAAAAAAATTGTTTTTTGAATAATATTACTACAAAATTAAATAGATAAAAAACTTGGTACCACATGTCGCGATTTTCCATCGCCGAGGAAAATGCTTTTTTTTTTTCCTGAAATCTTCATGCATCTCCTCTTTTTCACGCAACCTATCGCCTATCGCATCTCCCATTTTCACACGCAATTAACTTCATCCATACTGCTCCCCATCATTCATCAATCCACCACCATTAATTCATAACAGTCATACGCCGAATTGCTACACCACTAAAAACCCTTCCTTTAATTTCACCTCTCCAAGAATGAGGTGCTTGTACAAGTTTAGATTTGGTGTTCGAAACTCCACCGACTGCCTTGTGGATTCATCTTCCGATTCTTCCATAGCGCAGAGACTCGACGATGACATACCCTCTCCGGGTCAGTAGTTTGCACAATTCGGGACGAGTTTCTGGGGAGTTTAATTGACTTTCCAAATTACCATAACTAGTTAATATTTTTACCACGACTGACATTCTTATTTTTTATTTTTTAGGTGATGAACTTCTCTAAATCTCATTTACACACAATGAAATTGAAAATGAGATTGTTTGGGAAGTTGAGGGAAATGTAAAGATCTTTACTTATTTCATTAGATTTAGTTTTCATTGTTATGTTCATTAACTCAGTAAACATTTATCAACTTGCTTTATTTTTTAATTGCTTGTTTGTTTGGATTATCCTAGGAAATATTGGATGCTTGTATTATTACGTCCCTTTGCAAGATTTTTACACTATAATTTTTGTGATGGATTACAGTGGGTTGTCTGGGGAGCAGTTGGTGTAGACATTGGTGCAAACCCTTCTGCTGAAAGTGCTGATGAGGATGATAGTGTTGATAACACTGCTATTAAGTTCGTTGACATTGTTTCCACGTTCAAACTCTAGGTTTAGTTCATGCATAATGTGTATTATGATTGAATTCTATGTTCAGAATTTAGTTTCTTTTAACATGGTTATTAAATATAGGAGCAACCCACATTTGACAAGAAACAATTTGTTGTATACATCAAGAAGTATATCAAACTATTGACACCCAAACTTGATGCAAGAAGCAAGCAGAGTTTAAGAAGGGTATTGGAGGGGTGACTAAATTTCTACTCTCAAAGTTCAGTTACCTCTAATTGTAAGTTTAACATAGCATTATTTTAACATGTTTGGTAAGGAAGTGATAATACCACTCGAAAGTATTGACTTGGATTTTTATACTTATTGTGAATGTCATTTTGGATAGCTTCTACATTTTGTAGCAGTACTTTTGGAGTTGGCTTCCTTTGGAAGCTCTTTAAACCATCAGATACAGATCTGTCAAAAAATTATCTAAATAGATTTAAAAGAAGTTTCTTAGTTTCAAAATTTATTTAGGCTTTCAAGAAGTCATCCTAAATGGTGTCTATTTTGGCTAACCATAAGCTCACAGTTACATATTTCCAAATTCAATATCTAACATCATCTTGCAATTACATTGAGAGATGCACGCCTCCCGTTTGAACATCATTTCTTTATCAATGACAGGGTTTGGGAATCTAAAGATCCCCAATAGGTCTAGGTGGAGACCTAAAATCCCTTCTAGGCTTAGATGGTGCTTCTACTAAAAAATATGCACACTCATATAGTAATTATTAATGGAACAATATGGTTTTCTTTTGTTTGTTGGAGTAAATTTGTATGTTTGAATATTTTGATTATAATATAATTCATTTTAGGAGGAAAATAATGATGGTTGTCATTTCGAGGATGACAATCATGTTTCATTGGTGATGGTGGTCGGTAATAAATGTCTTTGATCTATGATGTAATAGATAGTGAGTTTAGATCTTGAGGTGAAAATATGTGATAAATAGATAGAGAAAAGTATAAGCTAAAAGATAAACATGGGAACTCCAATAATTATTTTTAATATTTTCGGGGTTGCTTATTATTTAGGCATGTATTCTTAAAAAAATGATAAAAAAAAAAGAAGAAGTCTCCGCGCAGTGCAGAGACATGACAAATATCGTGTCTGCCGACTTTTTTTTTTTTTTTTTGCTAGAAAAAGTACTTTCATATTTTTGAAATTATTACTGAATTATTTCTCTTTTTTTTTTTTGCCAGAAAATGACACATTTCATTCTATTAAATCAGGTCAATCACCATCAGGGGCATCGCCTCTAAACCCTGACGAGGGGCGCTGCCCCTCAACCCTCGCCAAGGACGTTGCCCCTGAACCCCCAAGAGGGACGCTGCCCATGTGTGCTTTAGTGTCATTGTACTAATAATAGTTTTTGTCATCTTTCTTATTAACATATTCATTGGTGAGCTGATATTTATCTGTTTTGATGTTTTACTCAATTTGTAAAAATTTCTCAAAGATCTCATGATTGAAATATTAGAACTGTGTCAAAATGTTATTTTTTTTTTTGAATTAGTGAACAATTTTGTCAGATTAGATTA